>CAUZXS010003497.1:5000-185000 GCA_963585895.1 Sepioteuthis lessoniana
ACCAAAATTATAATTTCAAAAATTATAATTTCTAATTTCCTGTATACCATACCATACTATACTCATAATAAAACTATATGAATATAACTAATGTGGTAAATCAAAGCATGCCTGATCCTGGAAATTGCAACATTGGAGCAGCATCTCCTCATTGTACCAAAGATGAAGCGTCAGAGAAGTCTGACAACTTCATGATTGGTTGTGGGGGACCAGAATTTTTATCTTTACCTATGTGTATGGACATGGGCCCCTATATTAAACAGTATCCCCAACTATGCCTGAGGGAAGAACCAAGAAATTTTAGTTTCAGATCTTTTCTTAGGACATCAGCATGAAATGATAAAAGCAGTCCACAATTAAAATTTGAAAACTATTTTTTCACTTTTATTTTCTGATATTGAATCTATTCAGCCATCTTGGATTTCTCTATACTTCTTTCACTTATGTAGTAAATGCTATAAAGAAAATATCTAGATATTTACCAATGAGTTTGAATTAAAACAAACTCATCAAGAAGTAAAATTTAAAAATCACCAAATCCATCTCTCTCAAGAGAAAGCTTTGTAACAATATTGATAAGTCTGGCACTGAATTTTTTAGGAGAGGAATTATTATCTGATTTCCTCTGACTAGTGTTCATCAACTGAAACCTTGTGATTATAGAAACTAAGGTAAGGATACTAGTTTGAGTAAATAACCGTGTTATAAAGAGTTATTTGTATATGAAAACCTACAAAAACTAAAGTTGATTTTAAATCATGGGCCAGAGACATCACAAGGTTCACAGATAAGAGGTGGACCTGTGCAGTTATCAAATGGTATCCGAGAGATTAGAAACGAGTATTTGGAATAACTCTTTGGCAATGGGAAGATGAAACTGTCGAGCAATTTGGGCCAATATGAATAAGGGCAAAATCAAGAATGAAATGGAAGTGCGTTATGGCCAGTGATGTGGAAAACATTAGACAACCTGGCCAATAAGGGAATATAGTAAAATAAAAAAAAAAAAAAAAAAAAATGACTGAATCATATCATATCTACATCAAGATATGATTAAATATCAATTTAAGCCTCTATTATAAAATGGTTATAGTAAGTAAAGTTAGCGACCATAGTCGAGGGTGACCCGAAGGCTCCCTTTTCGATAGCTACTACACCAAGGTGTAGGGGAGGGCGCTACTCCATTCCCTGGATTGCTCCACTTTACCCTTGAACCATACCTTATAATGCTGAGTGTTAAGCAAGGTGCTATCAAGTTCCATTTTTAAAGTCTTTGGTATGACTCGACCTGGGATTGAACCCAGGTCTCCCGGGCCATTGAACTGCTTTCTCCTATATGTGACATTAAAAGGAGAGAATCAGGACATTTCATATCTGCAGTAATTAAGTTTCATCAATGTATTTATTTTGAGATCCCAAAAATAAAATAAAAATTACATGCTAATATACTTTTATGCCAAAAAATAAGCTATAAAGCCTTGAACGTACAGTAATCCAATACAGACAGGGAAAATTACTGGTCTTGAAAGATATTTCTAAAAATACTGATTAACTTAATACTCCCATTTAATTTATAGGATGAAAAATTAAAAATAAAAAGGAAAGACCTCCAATTGAACTGAGAACCACTAGATTCACTTCCTACTGATTATCTTGGCTCTTCCCACAGGATAAAGTAATATCCATAACGGAAAATCAAATTACAATTGATTTGTATATATGAACATATTTGTGATGTAACTGATAATGTCACTGGAAGTAGACTCGGCTATCAAAGTTCAAATCCTGAACAAGGCTGTTTGCATTTCACATAGTACGAATACCCTTGGGAATTGTATGAATCCAACTATTCTCCCTCTAGCTATAGATAAATAGTAGGAAAAACTGGGCTCTTTAGCTTTGTTATAGCAACCAGGCTAGGAGAAGAAAAACTGAATCCAAACCAGACCTAGATTGGGATGGATTCTACCATCTTATTCCCACCCAAGACACACCGCATGAGTTGTTTGGTTTGGTTTGATTTGATTTGATTTGGTTTTATGGCATATTGTAGGTTATTTAATGCCAAATCCTGTTTATACATATATATTAAATGTATATATCATTTGTCAATACATTTTGTAGATAACATTCTTAAAAGACCCAGAGCTCTTTTTTGAACAGAGTTTTCAAGTATTGCTATACAGTCATTTCTTTGCAAACATAGTGCGTTTTATTTGACCCATAAATAGGACCCTATCAGGTGCTACCAATCCAGGTCAGAGTGGACTTGGGAGCAATGGCAGTGTAGAGGTACTCCACATTCTCCAAATCTCCAAGGCTAGGCTAGAGCCTAGCTATCAAATGGTTTCATGTCATATCTAGGACACTTGTTGGGGGTGGGGAGTCTTACCCCTCTGCAGAGATGCAGTTGGTGTATTTTACAGCTCCAGCCAACTGGATTGATATGAGCAATGCTCCCACAAACAAAACCAGTTACAGGATATGTCTATAAGGGTTGGTTGATAACTAATACATTGAATAATGAACTTGTAATTTTGAAGAGAAATAAATTTACTTCATTTTGATGTGTCTAATTATTCTATTTTGTATGAAATTTATTTTATAGGAGTGTAGAACTAATATACATGGTGCATTCAATAAGTTTCCAGACATTTTTTGTACAGGCATTTAAAATTGTCATAGACTCTTGAAAATTCAGTATCTTATTGCTATACATCTTATGAGATGACTGACCAACTTTTATGATTTCAGGTTCAAATGAACAGTTACAGCAGCAATTGGAATACACCCTACTAAAGCCTGATTGTCACAGCTGGTGAATGTCAAAAATGCAATCTGGACATGAGGACACTTTAGAAGAATGATATGCAATAAAATTCTGTTTTAAACTTGGCAAAAATGCCACAGAAATGTATGGAATGCTTCAGACTGCTTTTGGAGCATCTTGCATGACTCGAGCATCAGTTTTTGAGTGGCATAAGAGATTCAAGGAAGGCTGGGAGTCTGTGAGGGATGATGAGAGGTGTAGGAGGAGTAAGGAAGTCAATACACCAGAGTTGATTGGCCAAAGGGTTAGGGTTACTATATTCAGGTTTTAAGGAAGTTCAGGAAGAGATTCTGTTGGAAGAGGCCAGCACTCTTCAAATCAGGTCAGTGGCATTTCCAGCAGGACAATGCACCAGTCCACAACTCCATCCTTGTCACAAGCTATTTGATTAAGATGGGCATCAAGACAGTTCCTCACCCTCCCTATAGTCCAGACCTTGCTCCCTGTGACTTTTGGTTATTCCCTAAGCTCAGAGGCTGTCGTTATGAAACAATTGAGGAGATGAAGGATGCAGTGACAAAGGTCATTGACACACTCACACAAGAGGACTTCCATGGGGCCTTCCAGAAGTTGTTGGAATGGTACAACAAGTGCATTGCAGCCAGTGGAGATTACTTCAAAGGGGACTAGAGTTTCACGAGTGTACTATCAATAAAAGTGCCCATACGAAAAAAAAGTCTGGAAACTTATTTAATGATCCTCGTATATCAATCAACAGTCATATTTCTTTGTTATGTCTGTTTTTCATTTTCCAACGAAATATTTTGTTTTTAAATGAGATATCTACATAGGGATATGATAAAATATTAACTGAATTGAACATCTAAAAGTTTAACTAAGCAAATTAACACCACCAAATTCTAGAAATAAATACATGTATATACACACATCCTAGGTAAGACAGATACTACACTGATCTTAATTAATCAAATACATTTTTGTCAATGTTTAAACCCATAAACAGCTAAGAAAATATTCTTTAATAATTGTCAAATGTAAATTACAAAATAATTTTATAAAAAAATTATGCACTACATTTTTCCTATAATATTTGTCACTTTTAACTGATGAAATTCATATGCAAATGTAACAACTATTATAGGACAGAGCTAATAAACTAATAAATTTTATTTTCAATAATTTTTTTGTACATAATGAAATGTAATAATATTTCACATAAGAGAATCAGTTATAAAATTGTGTTAAAGTGTGCATGTTTGTGTGGCTTGGTTTCTTTGTTTAATGGCATATCAACCTTCATGGGTTATTTAACATATAGAGCCTTGTAAAGAACAGCAGACATACTCTTTCGCCTATAACTAGGAGGATAAGGGGGTTCATATCTTTCCCAAGAGTCCAAGAGTGAGAGCAATAGCACAACTGGGGTTTGAACTTGCTTACCACAATGTTGCAGTCCAGTATGCTAGCTACAAGGACACTGCGCTCGTATGTGTGTGTGTGTGTGTGTGTGTGTGTGTTAGTAAATATGGTCAATGCTCAGTTATAAATAGCAAGACACTTTCCCTTTTAATATTCTAAGATAAAATCTATTTTAATTCTCAAATAACCAAAAGTAACAACAAGAAATTAAAACTGATGCATTCAATATAATATTTCAAAATGCAAATGATTTTGATTAATTTGTACAATTTAAAGCATTTTTAAGTCATCTTCCTGGGATATCTCAAATATTTTTAAATTGACCTTATTTCAAATAATTAGATGTTATATACAAAATATCTGGATAAAATTCCAAAGAAGTTTACGACAGATTTTCAAAAATTAACACAAAAAATTGGCGGAAGATTTTCTGGTCATAAAGTGCTAAAACCAATTTTTAAATTCCATATTTTTGTTAATGTTATCTGTTAGTTTCACATTTTTGTTCAGGGTATCAGTGTTTGTTTTTTTTTAGTTTTTTGGTTTAATTTTTTCGTCCTGTTTTTTTTTTTTAAATTATAAAAAATTCTAGAGTCTAAAATAAATCAAAAATATATTTTTTGTAATATTTATTTAAATATTAACACCCAAAATATTTCCTTTCATTGAGGGAGAAAAAAAACAAAAAAAAACAAAAAGAAAGAAAAAAAAAATAAAGACAACAAGTATCTCATTTTTTTTCTCCTCTTTCTCAGAGTTTAAGCATGAAGAAATTTCAGCAAACATATTTCAAATTTACTCATTGGGGCTCCGTGTTTTAATTTAAAACATTAAAACCCAAATCACTTTGTTTTCATCAACACTACATCATTTTTTTAAGCAGACAATCTATCATTTTGTTATTTATATTCTTTTACACAACAACAACAGAAAGTTGTAATAAGTTGTAACAGCCCAAATGACTAAACTTTCAAAAGTACCTGAATTGTGTCAATGATTGACTGATTTTAACAACATGTCAACCAGTCTAGTTTAATCTTATACCTAGAAGAAAGGGATTTTGTTTCCATCACTTGAATATTTCAAGTGAGTAAACAAAAACTTGTATTTTCATTCAGAACCAAATTTTGTTTTTGCACAAGTCAATCCTCTTACAACAACCTTAGCAATGAAGTTCTATTCTTTGGACTGTATCTCCCAATTTTCATTAAGAAAAAGAAGATAAAAGTATTTCGTAATAACCAGAGTTCTTACAAAACATTTATATTCTAGGTGTAAGTGCCAGGAAGCAAAATTTAATCCTATGCATGGCACACAGATACTATACTGATCCTAAGTACATAACAGTTATAGTAAGAAATAAAATTGGTGACCTGAGTTCAAATCCTGAATAAAGCTGTTTGCTTTTAACTTCAAACTAATGCTCTTGAGGCATGAATCCATCTCTTCTAACCCCAGCTATGGTTAAATAGCAGGGCAGACTGGGTTCCCAAGCCTTGGTAAGACAACCAGTCTAGAAGAAAGAAAAACTCTGAAGTCAAACCAGCAGTTCTGTTTAAAATAAAAGGACCTTTTGTCACATCCTGCCAGTAGCAGAAGAGTTGTGTAAATACATACACAAAGAAAAAGATTTCTTGGTTTCTTTGTTCAATGGCATATCAACCTTTGAGGGTTATTTAATACAAAGCTATCCTTGCAGATGAACAGCAATGATACTATTTAACCCAAAGCTGGTGGGATAAGGGAGCTCATAGCTTTCCAAATGGTATTAGTTTGAAAATGAAAGTAATAGTGCACCTGGAGTTCAAACTCACTCACTTCAAAGCTGCAGTCCAGCTCTCTTGCCATTACATTCTGAGAAAAAATGATGAACAAAGTAAAGCGATAATAACTATGGCCCATTATAGAAATAGATTTCAAGGTATAAAATTAGAAAAAGATCTGTAAGGTTTTATGAGTATCTGAATTGTATCAATGATTAATTGACCCTTATAGCATGTTAACCCTTCTAGGGTTATTTCATGCCTAGAGATTAAGAAATTGCTTTCATTGTACACTCATATTTACATTTTTCATGTAGTTGTATCTTAAGATTGTTTTATTGCTTTCTTTGCACATAATCCTATTAAATACAAATAATTTGTAAACAGATCTATTTGACCCATAGATGGGGCTCTCTAACTGGTACTACTACTCCAGGTCAGAGTAGAACAGAGTAATCACAATGAAGATGTACTCCACACTTCCCAGAGCTCCAGAACTAGAGTCTCACCATCAGATGAAATTTAGTGTTATACTCAGGAGGGGTTGTTACAAACAATTTTGCATTATATTACGAAATACCTTGATCTTCTTTTTCTTAATGAAAATTGGGAGATACAGTCCAAAGAATAGAACTTCATTGCTAAGGTTGTTGTAAGAAGATTGACTTGTGTAAAAACAAAATTTGGTTTTGAATGAAAATACAAGTTTTTGTTTCCTTACTTGAATTATTCAACACTCAGTGTATTCTTAGTATTATTAACAGGGCTTGTGTCAGGGAAGCAAACCAACAATTTTGCATTATACAACAATTGGATACTGAACCTAAAATATTAGAGATTCAAAACAATCACTAAGTTGTAACAGCCCAAATGACTAAACTTTCAATAGTTTGTTGTTACTGATGTTGTTATTCATACCTGAAATGTTAGTCAGAATTGCAAAAGAAAAAAAATGCAGAGAATGCAGAGAAAAGACATGAGAGTTAGATTAATTCTAAAGAGATTAGATTGATTAAAGACATAGATCAGCAAAGTGGTGAGTGGCATGTGGATGATTTGACAGGGACATACATATAAACAGCAACACATGCAAAAGGATAATTAGGGGGGAGGCAGCTATTCACATGCTAGACAGGTAAGGACAGACATTGGTCAAGTCTACATCCACTTGTACCACCACTATTATGAGTAAAAAGTAAAGGGGAGATAATGATGCCCAAAGATTAAAAGATCTCTAATATGGAGTCCTGGTTATATAGATAAAATTGAAATCAAGAATTTAATACTGGATCACTTAAGTCAGGGAATAAAATCCCTTTAAACTATGGGAGTTTAAAACCCATTAAAATATGTTGAAAAGAAACAAAATGATACATTAGGTACTAGTTTAATTAATTTCAAATGAAATTCTTTATTTATGATTAAAATGAGGACTCCTTGTATTTATTTATTTACTCATGCCAATTCATGACAAAACAAAAACAATGTTACAAAGCAAGACTGCTTTTCTTTTCCTGCCTTCCTTACAAAAAGAAGAGGACAATACACATTACTTTTCAATTCATTCACCTGGCAAAATACACAAAAATGTCATTAAAAAATTACAATTTTAAATGACAAGATAATGTGTCATAAAACATCAGAAAAAATTGTTTCAACTTTTTTTTTTTTTTTTTCAAGCAATAACCTTTACAAATGAAGTACTGGAAAATAAAATGCCTGACATTGTATTCTTTTCCTTTTTTTAAAACCATTTTCATTACTTATAAGAGACAATGAATCCCTCAAGGAAAATAAATATCTCTAGAAAAGTAATATTATCCAAAATATAATTTAGATAATTTTTTACCCAAGTATATAAAAAGTATTTTGGAGATTTTTTAAAAACCAGTCATTACGAAATGGGTAAAATCTTTTTCTGTCTGAATATATTCCACTTGAAACAAGAAAGGAAAGGAGAGTAAATATCAATATACATCACTAATTGCAAGTATGATTCATGAATAGCATAGTAGACTGACAACCATAAGCATTGAACTTTTGTGAAAAAAAGATGGTATTATTTATCTAATAGGACAATTAAATTCAAAATTGAACAAAAAACTTCGAGTAGCCAAGTAGTACAACTAATTCATTGTATCCTGAAGTTTGTTTAGGAAAAAATATCTCTAAAACTTTATTAAATAAAATCTGAAAATTTTATAAATGAGATACAAGGGAGATAATTACTTATTTTAGATTTCCAAAACCAAGAAAACTATTGATTAAATCTAATTTTAAAATTCAATTGTATGCTTTTAAAACAAAGTAAAGTGTGACCCCCCCCCTTAAAAAAAACAAACAAAAAAAACAGAACCCATATTACTTCGACAAAAATATAAGGGTTCTGTTTTTTTTTGGTCACCCTGTACAAATAATTACACCCAATGCAAGTTTACTTTTTAAAAAATAAATGCTAAAATAAAAACTAAAAGTAATTAAAATAAAAACTCTAACCAGGAAACCCAGATTTTATGTAAACTATACAATGAAAAAATTGTTTAATTACTAAAAGCCCAGACAATTTCTTTGAACAATTGATTTAAATCAATTTTGATTGCATCATTTGGCATATAATCCATACAAAACTAAGCAACATTTCTTTCTACTTTAAAGATTTCAATCATATTTAACTTCCTGATTGCTTTCATGTAATTTAAAATTAGTTGGAAATTCTTTTAAAAGGATTGACTCTTTGAATTACATAAATGCACACTGTTAACACTTAAGTGTACTTTTCTCTATTTTATGGCTAAAATATGCAATCAGTTAACACTTAAAAGTATCAGTATGCTTCTACAATGATTATTTCTTAAACACAAGTGGAATATAAAGAGACAAAAGAAATAAATCCTGAAACTTAAACAACAATTTTTAATGTGCCAATATTTTTCCTGAAATAAATAAATAAAAATTTTTTTTACAAAAATCGTACCACACTGTATACACAAAAACGCCTTGAGTTATCTCCCCTGTCTTTTAGCAAAGAATAGATTCTTGAGCTTTTTGTTAGTAAAAAGCAGCAGCAGCAATTAGTATTGAAGAGTTTGGTTAAGGAACCAGACTGTTTGTTGTCTTTTCAGTTGCAAATTTGGATTTTTTATTTCCACACTAACAACAGTAGTCTTAATATTTGTACTTCCAAACAAAACAAATCCACCAAATTCAACTAACCAAAAGTTTCCATTTTCTTAGACAATGTCTTTAAAGTCTGTGTCATCTGAGATTAACCTGTTAGCAAATGGATTTCAGGGATTTGAAAAGAAAGCCACCAGCCAAGATTTTCACTGTATGGACAATACAGGCCTTGAGCAAAGTGTTTGTAACACTCAAACAAAATTTAAACTTATATCAAAATAATCAAATGTTTTTTGGTGTATAAGAAATATTGCAAGAAAATGGTAACCAAATATTTTTGCTCTCAATATCTACATGTACATGTTCCATCTCCTCTGCATACAGTATATAAATGGTATATGTGTTATGCATCTTAATGATAAGCAATAATTTAATTGTGTATGCCTGGGTACATTGTTTAGCATATAGGTGGAATATAATGCATTGATAGTACTATATTGTTGGGTAGTGTAAGAGAATGAACCAATAGTTGTCATATATATCAGTGATATTAGTTGTACACACAGTAAGTAAAATAAATGCTTGTATTGTATACTGTATATGGGTGGAATGTATTTCTTTGGGTCAATGATATAACTTGATAAATAGCATGCAAAGAGTGATATATATATATATATATATATATATATATATATAACTTTATAAAGTTTGGCAGTGGTGTGTATGTTTCTTTTATTAGAGAAGCCTTCATTGCAATTAATATTAGATAAAGCTTGGGTTAACAAAAAACAAGAATTTATTTGCATGGAATTAGTCAACAGACATTTCCTCAAAACAACCTCCAAGCAATCCAGAAACCCATTTTTTTCTCCAAAATATGAGAATTAAAAACAAAAACAAACAAAGAAAAAAAGAAAAAAAAAAAGAAAAAAAAAAAAAAAACAACCAATTTTTCAGTTGTACCTCAAAAGTCAAATCAACCAAAATAACCACAAAATGGGCAAAAATTAAATGTCCAATCCCAACTTGGTTGTTCTGGAAGCCAAGAGAATAGAGCACATACACGCACACACATACACACACCAGGCTGTGAAGCTGACATTACAAGGCCACAGAAAGAGTCTATACAATGCTACACATTTAGTCAGCGTGAGGTGTTAATGATGCTTTTTCAGGTGAGAGACGTGAAGGAAAAAAGCAGATGAAATAATTCTGTAGGAATGGTAGAAAATAAAAGAAAGAAAAAGCAGAAGGTTCCAAAATTAGGTTGTTGATATCTTGCACTATCCATTATGTTTGTAGAAGAAAACAAAACCAGGGAAACATGCAATCAATTCAATTAACAATGGTTTTTATACAGATGTAAAGCAAGAATTAAAAAGAGACAATCAAATTGTATATATATTGTTATTTTTGAAATCTGATAGAAAATATAAATAGATTCATTTTGTTAATTTTCATGGAGCTATGATAGGAATAGAAGTTTTCATCCTGCAACATAAGTTTGATATACAGGGTGTTTCAGAAAAATCGATATCATTTCATAATCTAATAACTTAAACAATTCTCGTTCAAATGATCTCAAATTTTAACAGCATATGTAGAAACAACTCAAAATTCTGTTGAATTTCCACCACCCACCCACCCACTAGATATAGAAATAACGTTTTCTGGAAAAGGTGTTCAAATGGCGAACATAAAATTTAGACATGGCTGTTGAAATTTGATATCATTTGAATGAGAATTAACTAAGTTGATTACAAAAAGATATCAGTTTTTCTGAAACAAACACCCTGCAAATCTCAAATAATATAAAAATTTTTTTTAAAAACCCCTCAGAATATTAAAGAAATCAGACTGTCCTTTTGTTGTTGCTTGCAGAGAGATGGGTTTCTGCTAAGCATCCAATATAAATAATCACTAAATTTAAAAAAAAAAAAAAAAAATTAAAATTACATATTTTAATGAATTCAAAGGAAATAGTAGATTAAAAATAATCTCAAGTTGCCTTACTGTTAACAATAAAATAATTGCAAACTTTAAAAATTCTTAATTTTCAGTTTCCTTTAATGTTATATGAGTTTATATTTCAATGGTCACTGACTATTTCTGTCCAATAATAGTTGTTACATTTAATGTATGAAATATATGTAAATATGACAAGTATTATGGGACGGGGTATTATTTTTTGCATTTTTTAATAAAAGCTTGAAAATTTTTGTAGGATAAAAAACATTGACCCAAAAGAAATTCTATCTTTGTCCCATAACAAATATTACTTTTATATATAAATTCCATACATTATATTTAATAACATTTATAGGACAAAGGTAGTTTATTTTTAATTCCCTGGTGTTTCTAAACAAATCATAATGCCAGTCTGATTACAACATAAGCAGCAATGAAAGAAGTGGAGGGACAATATGGCCTTTTTTTTTTCTTTAAATAGGTCTTAAATCATCAAAATACTTTTATAAAACTTTTGACAGCATTGACCTTCTAAAAGCAAATATGACATGTACCAGGTAATATTGCAGACTAAATTTTAATCATGAAAATGAAGGACAACTGCAAAAAAAAGGCAGGCATCAAAATTCCAACTTTTGAACAAACCTATCTATGCTATAACAGTTTAACATGACCAGCATTAAACAAATATCAGTACTTTGGAAAATTATTAGAATTTAATGCTAAAAGCACTTTTAATCTGTAAAATCTTTACAGTGCTCAATACACAAAAATGCATAGCAATATCATAATTAAGTTAAGTTGGCTGAGGACAACCTGAAGACTCCCTTTTCAATAGCTACTATACCAAAGTGTAGAGGAGGGCACTACTCCTCTCTCTGAATTGCTCCACTTTATCCTTGATATGTACCTTATAATACTGAGTGTTAAGCAAGGCAGCATCAAATACCATTTTTTGAGTCTTTGGTATGACTCGACCTGGGATTGAACCCGTCTCCTGGGCCAGTGGCAAAAACTCTACCAACTAGAAGAATAGGCCGATAAAGAGGATAAAATGTCACAGCTCGTAGTTTCATGATTATGATCCACAAGTATTTCACAAGTTTGTCATTTTTTCTATTAAGTCTGACATGTGAATTACCTGAGAATTGTAATCATGAAAATGATTCAGTGAGTTTTTATCATGTTTTTATGTGTGTGTGTGTGTGTGTATGTATATATATATATATATATATATATAAAATCAAATCATGCTGCTAGCATGGATTTCTCTGACTTTTTTCATCAGTCCCTATCATCCATCACTCCTGGCAGGTCTACCAGACTACATCCTATGTAGCACAGAGCTGTAGGAGGTAATTTCTTGTTAGTCAGCCAACACTGGTACATCCATATGAAGGTGTCCAGTGGAGAACATCACTTATGAGTTCATTCTTGCTTCTCCAGCAGTGTCCCACATGTTTTGTTTGTCTTATTTGGATTATATATATTTTAAAATAGGTAGGCCCACAAAGAGATTTGTATTTTTTAGAATTTATAAAAAAATAAATTCTATAAACTACAAATCTCTTCGTAAACCTACTTATTTTGAAATATTTTTATTATCTCTTTGGACCTACAACAAAAAATTATATATAACATATTCACATAGTGTCTTGACACTTGTTTCTGATAACCTCAAAAATATTTCAATGCGGTCAAAATTTTTTTAAAAGACTTTTGAGAAAACATATTTAAAAGTAAGAAAAAAATACTTTACCATAAAAATAATAAAATGGACCTGATCATAGCCCATGAACTTTGAAGTAGCAGAAAGCAAAAAGCAAGAATGAGGAAAGGTGACACTGAAGGGTAATGTTGCTTGAAATAATGCTGTCACTCACTTATACACACACACACACACACATATATATATATATATATATATACATACACACATATGGACAGAGAGAAATAGAGAAAGTTTGTGAGTCAGCCAAACAATTGCTTGTGAGGGATAAAAAGAGAAATGAAGAAAGACAGGGCAAGGGTTGTTTGGAGAGAGAAAAAAGCAGAAGTAACCCCCACCTTGTTTACTTTCTAAAACACCCACTAAATAAGACAGAAAGAGAGCAGAGAAAAACAAAGAGGCAGACTATGAGAGGTCAAGAACTGAAAAATACTACCTTCGCCACTGACAACAAAAAATGGTAGCCTGTGGTCACTTACTTTGCTGCTTTTTTTCTTTAAATTCCCTTCCCATCATTTAACATATTCATAACAATCTAAATTGTAGGTTGGTTGTCTTTTATGGTATATCAACCCTTGTAGGTTATTTAATGCCAAATCCTGTCATATATATATATATATATATATATATATATATATATAATTTGTAAATGAATAGTTTGTAAGTAAATAAGCTATAGCTCATTTATTTACACATAGTAAAATGGTTTCAAGTATTACTATCTAATGCTAATATTTTTATTTAAATACAATTGAATGGTTTTAAATATTACTTTGTAACACTAACAATTCAGTTTAACATTTCTCATCAGTCATTTGTTTGCAAAAAAGTTAAATCGTTGAACAGTTACATTTAATCCATAGATGGGACCCTAACAGGTTCTACCACTCTGGGTATAGTGTGAACCTGGAAGTAATGGCAATGAAGGGGTACTCCATATTCCCGAAAGCTCCACAACTGGAGCCTCACCATCAGATAGTTTAGTGCCATCTCCAGAACACTTAACTAGGCTGACTGTATACTGATTTTTCTATATTGGTCTGAAACACATTGATTATTGACTAATTATTGTTCCATTAAAATTCCTACTGACCTAGGAAAAAAATTAAATAGTTTGATAACAATAAAAATTACAAATCTTCATATTAGATACAATAGTATACAAAAAAGAAAAGACTTACCAAAATAAAAATTCAGATTGCACTTAAGTTACTAATGATAAACTAAGGCTTAATATTTACTATGCTTAACTAGTTACTAGGACAAATAGAAGGAAATATGATTGATTGATTTTAATGGCATATTAAACCATACAAGGTTATTTTATGCCTTGTGGTTAGGGAATTGCATTCATTGTACATTCATATTTACATTTTTTAAGTAGTTATTTGTTAAGAGGTTTTCTTTGGTACACAGAGTTCTACTGAATATGAGTAACTTTTAAATCGATATATTTGACCCATGAATGAGACCCTAACAGGGTCAGACACTCCAGTGAGGCCCTGGGAGTAACGACAGTGAAGAGATACTCCATACTCTCTAGATATCTAGATCTCCAGAACTGGAGCCTGACCATTAGATGCAATTTAGTGTCATACCCAGGATACTCCATTTTGTGAGGTTCTGCAAGGAATACAGTCAGTGTATTCTAAGCCCTGCCAACATGGCAATACAAGGAAATAGGTGAATAGGTACACTACCATATTTGAGGACATAAGTTCCCTGAGCAAGGCTGTATGGAAAACTAGTCATTGCCAATGCAGCAAGTCTAACCTCTCCATGGCACTGATGTTATCCAAAGGAAGGGCAATGGTCAATACATCAACACTTGTCTAATCACAGGAGGAGTTGCAAGAACTAGGCTGAAAACAACATGTAACTGCTTCAGAAATTCTGGCTTCTGGATATATGTATGTATACAAGGGGTGGATGACATAATTTTAAAATTATCTAAAATGTTTTTCCATTAATACTATTTACTATAAAAGCATTTTCTAGTTAAGGAAACGAGAGATGCAAAGAGTGGACTATATAATTTTAAACTTTTTTATAAAATGGGGCATGAGGTAAACCAATAATAGGATCTGCTGTAGCTTGTGATGTGTACTCATGAGTTCCTTCCCTTGATTGAGAATTCTTTAGGATAAGACTCAAAAGATAATTAAAACAAGACCTTCTTCTACAAGGCACAAACTTTTAATCACCATTCGAATTAACATGAGTTAGCCTTTAACTTGTCTCCTTTCATAATTAGTAATCTTGTCTTATTCAAAATATTACAAGATCAGCTTTCAAAAGAAAAAAAATTCATCTAATCTCATATTTTGATTGATTGAATTTAACAGCACGTCAATCCATCTAGGGTTATTTTTATGCCAAGAGTTTACGAAATTACATTCATCGTACATTCATATCTACATTTTTGGTGTAGTTGTATCTTAAGGTTGTTTGCTTTGCACATGATCCTATTGAATATAAATAATTTTTTAAACAGATTTATTTGATCCATAGATATGATCCTAACAGCTGCTACCACTCCAGGCCAGAGGGGACCTGAGAGTATATGGTGATTTAGCCCGCAAAATGTAGAGGTTAAAGTTATAACAGATAAAAGTTAGTAACAGGAAGAACATGGAACACAATTCGGAAGTTTTAAAGAATATTATATTTCAGTTACAAACAAATTGTTCTGTTTGCAGCTATATTATATGAAAATAAAACATAATAGTCCACTAAATTGAAGTCCTTAGCAAAGTTATTGAATATGCTAATGTTTTACGTACTTTCATACAGCTCTCTACATTCTCACAGCTGACATTGTAGCAGAGACAATTTTTACGTCCACTTCCTCACAGGTATCAGTAGAAAGAGCTATACATATTTTTTTTCATATCTTGCCTTAACATATACAGAACAGTGGTTGATTGGTTTGAAAGGTGTATCGACCAATTAAATCTGTTATACAGGGCCTTTAGGAGGGAGGAATCCACCAAGGGAGACAATCCATCTACTTTAGATATATATCATTTTATAAGTAATAGCAATGAATAGATAGATACTCTACACTCTCCAGATTTTCAGAATTGGTGCCTCACCATTATATGCAGTTTTGAGTTGTACCCAGGACACCTCTTTTGTTTTTTTTTGGGGGGGGGAATAAGGGTCTTATCCACATGCAGAAGTTACAGTCAGTCTGTCCCACCAATAGGACTATATTTTGTAATTGTTTTTTTCTGAATCTCTAAATGGTATTTCTTTTATATAAAGCAGATGACATAAGACTATTGTTACTTTAAATTTTACAAATTACTTGGTAATAAAGAGAATCCTTGAACAAATTTAAAGATTTATGTGAGGGTCATTCAATGAATAAAAGGGAATATCTTTGAAAAAAAATCAAAATTGATGGGGTGGGGGAGTTCAGGATTTTTTCCTATAAATGTTTAGAATCAGTTTATAGCAAAAATTATTTTAATCATGCAAAAATATTTGTTTTGAGGCTATTCAAAAGTGATGGCAAAAAAAAAAAAAAAAAAAAAAAAAAAAGACAGTCCAAAGAGTGGAAACACTCTCTGGTAAAGAAAAAGTTTTTGGCACAGCAATCAGTAAAAGAAGGTGATACTGATAGACTTCTGGAACATGAAAGGACCTATCACGATTAATATCTTTGAAAACTGTAAACAGCACTTCTTATTGGCAACTCCTTTGGCAAAATTCTCTTTATTTATTGATCAACCCTCATAATAATGACTATAGTGACTTCCTTTCCCTTAAAAGAAAAAAAAAAAAAAGCAGCAGTAAGTTATAACAATTCCTGTGGCCAATTTTGAATAAAGTAATAACTAAGGGAAATTCATACCAGAAACCAGATTATCAAAGTAAGAGCAGTGAGGAAAGCATTTAAAAAATATTTTTTGTTTTTTAGTAGAACTTCAAATGGAACTCTGTGGTAGTAGTGGGGGAGAATCTCACCATTCAAATTTCGGGTAGTAAATAAGGATTTTGTTGTATTTTGACAAGTAAACTCACAGTAATGTTGTTCACTCAGAGCGAAGAACAAGTTTTTTGTTTAAACAATTTTATTTTTTCGAGTTATTAATTTATCTGTTTCTCTGTGATTATAGTTTAGTTTTTTCACCTATATTATGGTCACTAAATAAGTACACCTCTTGAAATTCTTTTTTCTAAATCTAAAGATATTAGGATCTTGTTTCTAGTGGAACATTATACAATCATAACAGATATTGAACTGGAGCCTCACCATCCTTTTTTATACATATATATTATTAAATATATGATTTTTAAACATATTTTGTAGATAACATTTTTAAACAAGCCTGAGCTCATTTTTTTTTGCACACAGTTAAATGGTTTCACTTATTTCGATTTATCATGAATAATTCGATTTACTATTAATCATTTGTTTGCACACAGATAAATGTTTTCAAGTATTGCTATTTAACACTAATAATTCAATTAATCACCAGTCATTTGCCTACATACAGTTAAATGATCAAACTTCTATTTCAAACAATTCAGTCCAGCATAAGTCAAAGCTATATGGTTCCAAGTACTGTTATGTATCACTAACAATTCAATTAAACATCAGTCATTTGTTTACACCCAGTTGAATGATTAAACAGTTCTATTTCAAGCAACTCAGTTTAGCATAAGGCATTTGCATGTACACAGTTTAATTGTCAAACAGTTCTATTTGACCCATGGATAGGACCCTATCAGGTGCTACCACTCCCAGCTAGAATGGACCTGGCAGCAATGGCAATGAAGGGGTACTCCACATTCCCCAAAGCTCCAGCATTACTGGAGCCTCACCATCAGATTGTTTGGTGTCATATCCAGGACACTCGTTGAAGGAGTTTTACCTCTCTGCAGAGATGCAGTCAGTGTATTCTACAGGCCCCAGCGGACTGGGCCAACTGATGTGAAAACCCACAAAAAGTAAAATAATAACCATATACTTTTGTCTTAATCCGCAGAAAGTTTATTATTAAATAGAAGAGACATACTCTAGCCAAACATTAAATCTTGAGTATTGTTATTAAAACTATCTGATCTCACAAACCACCAAAGTTTCATCTCCATAGATAGGGAGTAGTGGCACATCTCTACCGAACTATTATTCATAAAAGTAAGTAAGTAAAGTTGTCGACCGTAGTCAAGGGCAACCAGAAGGCTCCCTTTTCAATAGCTACTAAACCAAAGTGTAGGGGAGGGCGCTACTCCTTTCCCGGGATAGCTCCATTTTACCCTCGATACGTACCTTATATCGCTGAGTGTTAAGCAAAGAGGTATCAAGTACCATTTTTAAAGTCTTTGGTATGACGCAACCTGGGATTGAACCCAGGTCTCCCAGACAATTGGCAAACACTACCCACCAGACCAATGCCAGTAAGTTTTTATTATTCCTACTTGATCAATAAATTGTTAATTGAACATTCATAGTAATGTTAATCTTTATCAGAAGAAATATCTGAAAGAAATTTATCAAGTCGAAGAAAACAAAGCCATAATATTTAGATTTCATAGAAGCTTTGCATAGTTTATCTACAGTAACATAATGCCTTAGTGTAGCCAAGAATGTTATCTAATAATATATACTTTAAATATCCTTAAAAATATGAAAATAAGATCTATATCAGCACACCCTATGTTGGCATGTGTATAGCTCTTTGAGTAGCTCTGATCTAGATAATAAAATGATGGTTTGGTTTCTTTGTTTGATGGAATAACAACATTCATGGGTCTTTTAATGCCAAAGCAATCCTTGTAGAAGAACAACAGTAATACTATTTACTCCACAGCTGGCAGAATAAGGGAATTCATATTTTTTCAAAGGGTATTAGTCTAAAAGTGAATGTAATAGCATGACTGGAATTCGAATTCACTTACTACAATGTTGCAGTTCAACACATCAGTTACTACACTACGGGGAACTCTCCCTCAAGATAATAAAGCTTTTCATATAAAACTGATTTTTCCAATACTCCATTACCTATGACATAATCATTTAGCAATATCTATTTTTGAGGGATTGAGGTATAACTAACAAATCAATTCTTAATATTTTCCATAAAAAAGGTAATCTTCAGAAGGCCCTATGGAAGAAGTGTGATGATTTTATTTAATTATAAATAGAAAATAATTATGATTGAAATCCTACTTATGATATTGGGTTCTTTCACATTTTTCATGACATAGAATTCATTTTTAAAAGCAAGTTTTACAGGAAAAAAATATTTGCAAGAAATTCAGTTTAATCTAATCATATCAAATTCTTATGAAATTTAAAAGAAACTTTTATTTTTAAAATGTGAAATTAGCACATCAAGCATGCTAAGTCTTTGCCCTTCAATATACTCTAAACCTTAAAAAGGGAGGAGTCCCCATGGCATAATTGCTAATGAACTGGACTGTGATATTGTAATAAGCAAGTTCAAAATCCACTCATACAATTAAGTTCATTTTCAGACTAATACCCCTGGAAAAGATATGAACCCCCTTATCCCACCACCAGCTAATGTTTAAATGGTATCACTACTGTTCTTCTACAAGAATGACTTTGGCATTTAATAACCCACACAGGTTGATATGCCATTAAGTAAACCAGACCTTAGATAGTAATTTGGTTTTAAGTCGATGCTGGTAGAGCTAAACCAAATTAATAGAGTTGTTGGGTCAGTAAAATCGTAATTCCTGTGTATGGAGTGAGTGAGGGAGAGGCTCTCTGTGATTGGATATACTAATCACGTGATGAGCCCAGAAGTCTTGGCGCAAAAATCCAAAATCCAGTCAGACAGTGTCCACCAGACGTTCCGTGAGGCGGGGACATTAAAAGCTCGTAGAAAGGCAACCCTAAGATACCAGATATCTTCTTCAGCATGCCGGCAAGTCCCTTAAACTCAACTTTATACACAGAGAGAACTGTACATTGTTTCACATGTTGATTAATAGATTGTCAGAATTAAACAAAGTATTAATTCATTTATTTGTTGCTGTTAGCCTTAAAATAAATGCTATACTAACACAATAGAGTGACCAAAACTAGATGAAAGGGCAGTTGAATATTGCATAAGTTGGTTTGGTTTATTTGTTTAATGGCATATAACTCCTTATAGGTTATTTAAAACCAAAATTTGATACAAATAATTGGCACAGTTATATGGATTCAGAGTTGTTAGTTTTAATGACATATCAACCCATGTAGGTAACTTAAAGCCAAATCATTTTTATACATATATATTAAATATATATATGATTTGTAAACAAATAGTTTGTAGGTAACAATTTTGAAATGAACCTGGGCTCATTTGTTTGCACACAGTTAAATGGTTTCAAGTATTGCTATCTAACACTAATAGTTTTATTTGTGTACAGCTAAATGGTATCAAGTATTGCCTTCTAGCACTAATAGTTCTATTTGCCACAGTTAAATGGTTGAGTAAAGTAAATGATTAAACAGTTCTATTTGACCCATAGCTAGGACCCTAACAGGTTCTACCACTCCAGGTCAGAGTGAACCTGGAAGTAAAGACAATAAAGAGGTACTCCATATTCCCCAAAGCTCTAGAACTGGAGCCTCACCATTAGATTGTTTAGCCCCATATCCAGAATACTGATGGAGTTGGGGGGAAGGGATTACCCACCTCCCTAGAGATGCAGTTGGCATATTATTATGGGCTGATATGGTTTCAAGTATTCCTATCTAATGATTTATACATAACTATATAGTTTCAAGTAACTATTCCTATTTAATAATAATAATAATAATCCGTTTTCAAAGTTATATAGTTTCAAGTATTCCTATCTAATACAAATAAGTTTCAAACAGATCTATTTGATTCATAGATAGAACCCTAATAGAAACTATCACTCCAAGTCAAAGTGAACCTGGGAGTAATAGCAACAAAGAGGTATTCCACATTACCTACAGCTCCAGAATAGGAGCCTCACTACCAGGTGGAGTTTGGTGTCACACCCAGGATATTACTCCTGTGCAGGAGATACAATTGATGTATTAAATAAATGAAATTTATATAGTAGTAAGGAAAGAGTGAGTAACTTGTTCAAGCTCTTAGAGTGTCGAACTGTCATTGAGTCTACTCGTGGGTAGATGAAGGCTGTAAAATACAATGTCTAATGCTGAGAGTGAGCAAAAATAAGGGAAAGTGTGTGGGTGTGGTGAGAAAGAGCAAGAGGAGGAAGAGGAGGAGATAAAAAGAGACAGATAGAGAGAATGGTGACTTCTTTTTTTTTGAGGACTATAAACAAGACTGTTTTTTTTTGTCACCTCTTACCTACTGGAACATGCACTGTATTTCGGTTCTCAACGTTTGATGGGAAGGGTCGCGAAGGTGGTGGGTCAGAAGGTGTGCGATGATGACCCAAAAAGGAAGCATTGGGTTCTGACCAGTTCCTGGTGTGGCCAGATGGTGGAATGGGGGCTGGTGGCTTCTTTTTAGGTGGTAGCGGTGGCAGACTCTGTCCGCCTTGAGTGCTGTGGTTGTAGCTGTGGGCAGAGCTCTGCAGAGATGTTCCATTTGTTTGAGCCGGTAGTCCTGCAGCCACACCAATTTGATTCAGGCCAGGTGTTAGCAAGGCTGATGAGGCAAAAACAAACAAAGATATCAATAGATAAAGATAATCTCCTGGGTCAAGGCTGGGTTTCAAAGCCTGAGGCAGTGGTGAGAGAAAAAAAAAGTTTTTAATGTAATATATATATATATATATATATATATATATATATAATAAATAAAAATCTGGATCAAGGTGTATGCTTTCTGATCCAATGGAACTGAAGTAAGTCTTTAAGGAGGATTATCAAAGAAATTTTTTCCATCATAATTTCCTAACGATCTCAAAGAATTCAAGTTTCAGCAAGAATTAGGAGGTCACAACTCTCAAATTATTCCTTTGGGTTGAAAAAAAAAAAAAAATAGTAACTTATTTTCAATAACAACAACAACAAAAAAAAAAAAAAAAAAAAAAATCAATGTAAAAAATTTTGCATATTCTGATAGGTGCCATTTTCCCATTCAGGAAATATTTACAAAAATTGCTATATTTATATTTTAGATCCTAACAATGTCATATAAAAGAGACAGAATATTTTACATAATATTCATACCAATCTTAAATTGTAAATACCTTATTTTTGGAAGGTTTGGATGCTAATTAAAGAAAAGTTTTAAAAATTTCCCTCTTGAATAATTCCAGCTGGTATTGGGTTAAAGGAAAACAAAATTAGCTGTAAAAAATTGTTTTAAATAAATAAAATTGACAAAAGAATAAACATTTTAGGAATTGAGAAATACCAAAATTGAGGACAAGGTAGATTCATCATTAAAGTAAAAAAAGTTAACTCATTTGATAGTATTTTTTATCATTACATTCTCTCTCACCATCACCAAAGAAAATAATGTAAAACCTCTTTAATTTTACAAATACAACTGAAATGTATGTTTTGGGAAAGCTTTAACAAAGACATATTTAGTTCTCAATTGATGCTAATACTCTCATTTTGATGGATGTCATCTTTGATTGAAGATAAAAGCATTTTTTTTATTATTCTACCTTTTATAAGTTTACATTTTTTATTCAAATTTTTTTTTTCATTTTTATTATTGCATTCAGCATTTACTTAATGCATTTGGTATTTTAATGAAAAGCAACAAGATATATTAAAAGAAAAGCAAGTAGAAAAATAAATAATAGTTGGATTTATTGAATAATTTTAGTGAAATATTTTTAAAGTATATTTTCAGTTTTTTGGTTCCATGCTGCCATTGATTTTGATGAATCTTCCTTTATATCAAGTAAGAATAATTTCTGATGATCTTGATTCATCTGAATTTCTAAGATAAACTGTTTATTTTTTCTTTTCATCTTTATAATTGCTTGATAAGGAAATGATAAAGTCATCATTTAACAACCCAGAATTCATTTGTTTGCACACAGTTAAATTGTTTCAAGTATTGCTATCTAACACTAACAATTCAGTTTAAAATCAGTTATTTATTGTACACAGTTAAAGGGTTAAACAGTTCTATTTGACTCATTGATGGAATCCTAACAGTTACTGTCACTCTGGGTCAGAGTGGACCTGGGAGTAATGACAATGAAGAGGTATTCTACATTCCTCAAAGCTCCAAGACTGGAGCCTCACCTTCAGATGCAGTTTAGTGTCATATCCAGGACAATTGTTGGAGGTGAGGGGTCTTACCCACTACCCAATGCAGTTGGCATATTCGACAGTCCTGGTATGATAAAGATGATATTATAAAAACAGAAATGAAATAGATGCAAAGCATTTTTTTTTTTTGCATTCACTATTATATAACAAATATGGTTCTTCCTTTTCATTTGCACACTAAATATTTACACAAGAAATTCCTAGTCTTGGAATTTATGGAAACTTTCAAACAAAAATAAGAGTTATCATTCTGGTATACAAGGCAAACACAATATATACACTGCTTCAGTCAATGCAAAATTCAATTACCATGGTTTAGAAAACTTTGACTCAGATCCAAATTTTTAACTTCTATCATAATTCTAGTGAAAGATCCATACTTTAAACCTCTCAGAGCCATTCTTCCAAATCATGCATACAACTTTTAACCTGTCATACCCCGAGTCAATGATCCAAATTTCTATTTAAAAAAAAAATCAATGTTATATAGTTTCAGTTGGTCTTAACCTAAATATCAGGACAAGTCAAAATGGTTTTTCCAAATATCAGCTTATCTCCACAAAATAGTCTAAAAGAGGCATATATAATCTTGTTGAAAATCTTAACATGTATATGAAGATTTTTTTTTACAGGATGTAGGCCACAACAGGTACTACAACTGACTTAGAGTGGGCCTGGGAATAATGATTATTCATCCAAGTGTTCAGTATATGCATTACTTACGATAAACATGTTTCCCCCAACTTAGCTTTATAACTTTGGTATTGTATTTGATAGCAAGTAAGATCCTCCCATTTACATTTAATATCAGAGTATTACAGAGTTAGGCTAAGTACAAGAACTGATTATCTATAGTATCTAGCTAAATATTAACCAATCAGATAGCTCAACTTTGCATATAAAAACTGGGAGATATTTTTTAAAGTAGTGAGAGAGAGAAGGTCTCACATGTCATCAAATATAGTAATATATAACTATCAAAATTATTCATGATTCAATTTTTAAGATAACAACCATGACTTATTTACTATAAGTTAAGATGCATTTTAACCTTAAGAAACATTTTTTTACATTCAAAGCAGAAAACTAAACATTTGCAATGAAAGGTAATTGTGTAAGTGGGATAAGTTTGATTAACCGAAAAAGCATCATGAGGAAAAAGGGAGCTTTGATATTAAACAAAAAATATGTTAGAATAAGCAATGCTAATATTATGAATCATAATTACTATTCAATAACAAGAGTATTTTACCATTGGTACTATCTTAAATAGCCTTTTTAAAAGGCTGATAATTTTAACTATTAAACTAAAAAATTATTTGCATTTATTATATGAAGCTTTGCTAATTACTACTAAATTTTATCACTATTTCTTCCATCTTATTTCTCTTGCTTTTTATCACAACTCTAAACCAAATTCATATCTACTTAACCCATAGATGGAATTAACAAGAATTATCACTTTGATTCAGAGTGGACCTGGGAGTAATGACAATGAAAAGATGACTCCACACTCTCCAGAACTAGAGCCTCACCACCAGATACAGTTTATTGTAATACTTAGGACCCCTCTTTTCTGGGGTGGGCAAAGGAGCTCTTACCCCTCTGCAAGGGGTGTAGTCAGTATTTTTAAGCTCTGGCAACAGGCCAATGAGGCTAAAAGACTAAAATCAATTACTGACATAACCGAAGACCACTTAACTGAAATGACTTGATTGATCATATATAGATGTTAGTATACACTGATTTCAATAGCATATATTCTAGCTATCAATATTCTTGTCAAAGCAAGTAGTTGCAAAAGCTGATGAATAAAAATTGTAAATGGTACTACTTTGCTAAAATGTTAAAAGTAACCCAACTTGTATATATTTAATTCCTATGACACAAGGTCAATTTTTAAGTAGAGAAAAGCTGATATGAATTTAGAGATTTCTTTCTCCTACACTGTTTATCTCACAAAAGCTAAAGTATCTAGTCTGCCCTACTATTTTACCCATTGCTGGAGGGAGAAGAGATGGATTCATGCTTTTCTTAAGAGCATTAGCATGAAGCACAAACAGCTTTGTCCAGGATTTGAACTTTGGTTGAAGATTCCATTTCCTATGTTAATAAACCATTACATTAAGTAACCCAACTTATAGTTATAAAAATTTTTACAAATGGAAATTATTTCTAAATTAAATATACATAATTTTTTTTTAGTAGTTTTCTTCTTTTTTTTCATCATAAAACATGTGAAAGCACGTGCGATACCCTGCCCTCATCAGTGCCAACCAGGGATGATAACACAGTTTCAGTAGCTCAAGGCAGTACTGCCACTCCTGGCACTACCAAGCAGCTTTTGCCACTGGACAGGTTATTTAAAAGAATTATATATATATATATATATATATATATATATATATATATATATATATACACACACACACACACAAGTCAGAACAACTAAAAGCAGAGATTATATTGTACATTCATTTTCATTTTTAGTGCAGTTTGTGATGTTTAAAAATGTGTTTACTTTTGGCTATTGATGTCATTACGCGCTTACAGTAACTGTTTCTTGATGTTATATAATCACACAGGAATAGTGGTTCCATGTGCATTTCTATAACCTATTAGGTCATCCACTATATATATATATATATATATATATATATATATATATAGAATAATTCTCCTTCATGCTCTCTTAGAGCAACAGGAGTAACTTGTTGCTGCACAAATAATATACAACAGGTTTTACTGGGTTACAAGTTACATGGTCCAGGAAAAAAGATTGATCTCTCACCTGATTTGACCTATAACCAAATGCTCAAGATATATTGCTTTAAGAATGTTAAGTAGCTAAAATTAATCTACTTATACATAACTGGGAAGGGAAAAAAATAAAGAGAGAGAGAGATTGGCACTAATATATTCCACCCTGAATAAATTACCTGTAGCCTCATAAGTGTTTTTAATTTTTAATAGATCTTTGCTAAAAAAAAAATTTTTGTTTCATAAATAAGATATTTGCTTTGGTTGAAAATAAAAAGTTGTTGCATGAAAAAGATATTTGCTTTGGTTGAAAATAAAAAGTCATTTATAAAACAAAGAAAAAACAACAAAAGAGAAACACAAAGTAAACATTGAATACAAGTTTTTTTGGGGGGAGTGACACTGACTAGAAGGGAAACAGGCAAAAGCAATAAAACTCCAAAATACCACAAAAACAAGGATACAGATAAAAAATTTTAAAAAAAGCATGTGGGAGCAGAAAGAGATTAAATCTTATCTAAACAGGTTAACATTCCTTTTGCTAATATCCTGATCTTTGCAATCTACATATTACATAAATATTTAGGAAATTTTGGTATAGTGGTCAACAAATTAGGCTAGCTGACCATTATTAGCAAGTTTCATTATCACTGGATGCCCCATACTTCTGACCTTGTGCCACAGCTAAGCTTAGCTTAGTAAATATCTAATAGATGAATATTAAGTATTGGAGTAGGGGAAAAAAAACTTAGTCATGATTCTTGTACCAAATTGGTAGTCAACCATCTTGTGAACAATGATTGAACATTTCAAAGATTAGGCCTCACTCACTTTTATTTCATGTTTTCTCTAATATATCTCCTGTTTTTCCCCGCTTAACAAATATAAAGAGCAAGCGGGGAGAAGTTTCATTTCATGTAACCCACTATACTAAACAGGTCACAAAAAAAGGAGATCTGACCTGCTCTTAAAATCTTTCAAAGATTAAAGATAAAATTTATATAGAATAATTTAAATTTTGATGAATTTAAGATGCTTAAAGAATTAGCAAATCATTTTAATCAATCTACAATTTAATAATACTAGTCACTAGTAAATTAGCAATATTTTATATCAATATTATAGTAATTAATTTATTTTCACTGATACATTTTCTAATTTTCAGTAGTTCTTATAAAAGAAACTTTAAAAAAATGTCAATTTGAAACCTTTAAAATATTATGATAATCAATGTTATGAAGTAATGTTAGATTAGAACAATAAAAAGGAACTTTTTCTAAATAAAATTAGTAAATTTCTTTGCATTTTAAGAATCAACCTGAATGAAAAATGACAAAATAATCAAATTTGGTGACAAAATAACAAAGAAACTTCTTTGTAAAATTCCCCAGTTGATGCAAAATGTGGACCAGCAAACAAATAATAAATAGTATGAA
Source organism: Sepioteuthis lessoniana (assembly GCA_963585895.1). NCBI lineage: Eukaryota > Metazoa > Mollusca > Cephalopoda > Myopsida > Loliginidae > Sepioteuthis > Sepioteuthis lessoniana. Next base: position 32,194 of record CAUZXS010003497.1, read on the forward strand.
AATCAAATATATTTATACACAGCACAACACTAGGAACACATATGGAGATGCTCGTTTAGTCAAGCCCCGGAGTTCACCAAAATATTAGAATTTCACACATCCTGTCAGCCCTGATCTGGCTCAATTATACATGTGCTGTGCAGTTTGCTTCACTACTATCACTTCATCATCGTAGTTTAATCCATATTTATAGCACCTTACTTGATGACAAGAAAATTAAATAAGTAATCCAAAAAATAAAAAAAACTTTGTAATGTGAAGTATCTTTGAATTAATGATTTATAAGTGAAGCTTACAAAAAAAATTATATACTCTAAATTCTTTAAATCTTTAATATTTACTAGATTATATAGAAAAAGAAGTTTTGAAAAAAGAACTGTATTTACATCTTGAGAGATTGATTTTAATTGCATGTCATTTTATGCCTAGAGGTTAGGGAATTGCATTCAAGTTCTATTTGACCCATAGATTGGACCCTAACTGGTACTATCACTCCAGGTCAGAGTGAACTCTAGAATAATAGCAATTAAGAGATATTCCACACTTCTCAGATCTCCAGAATAGGACCCTCACCATCAGATACATTTTAGAGTCATACCCAGAACACCCTCTTTTTTTATAGGTAGGGTCTTACTCCTTTGCAGAGAATATTCTAAGTCCTACTGACAAGACTTGTTTAAGAGAATTAAAATACAAGAATTTTACAAGAAACTGGATTTAACACAATACCCATCACGGAATTAGTGAACAGAAAATTAGAAACTTTTCCTTAAAAATTACTATCAAAACCTTCCAAAATAGTCATCCTAAAAGCTTTTTATTACTGTTTGTATTTTCAATTTTATATATATAACTGTGTTCATGGGGCAAAGTACAAACCAAAGCACAAGATAAGGTTTAGTGACGGGATATGATTTCAGTTAAGACGAAGAGGATAAAAATAAACATATTAGAAAAACTACTGTCTACAGATTAAAAAACTCAATGAACTAATTTGTTTCTATATTTCCTGGATCAAAATTTGTATCAGAATGTTAGTCAATTTTACTATAAATGTCTTAATAATTGGGGCCAAATAGACCAGGGATTTTTTTAAGGGGGCCTTGGCGCCCATCATTTAATCCAGACCACTGATAAGTCATTATCAAATCAGATCAAATAAATCATATAATAAAAGTTTGGGAAAGACAAATAGTTTATATAACTTTTTTTCATTCCTGTACATAGGGTTTGTCTTACAACCAAGATGAGGATAACATTTAAAAAACACAAAAAAAAAAACACAAAAAGCAAAAAATATTCAGTGGGTAAACAAACATTTGTTTTGTAATAGAGAAAAGGCAGGAATAGAAGAATTAGGCAACAAAACAAAAAGAACAAACAAAAATATTACTACCTCTGTCCCTTAAACGTTGCTACATTTACTGTATAAAGTTTATATTCATATATAACAGCTATTATGGGACAGAGGAAGTAATATATATGTAATAAAAACTGATTTTTTTTTTTTTAATATGAAGGGGTATTGAAAAGTTCTAAGCAAAACCAAGAAGGGAATGACCTTAAATCATCAAAGATACATCCTATTCAAAATATTCATCCTTCAGTTCAACCAATTTGGCACATTATTTCTCAAGTTTCTTTAACGTTAAGAAAAAGTTTCGGTTTGGCCAAGAACTTTTCAGTAGTTTCCCATACAACACCAAAACAAAAGCTTGTAGAAAGATAATTGTTCAGATTCAGATACACCTTGCAAAATAAGGCTGCAGTTTAAAACATTCTGTTTAAAAACGCCTTAGCTGACCATTATCATTAAGTGTATATCCATTTGAAAGTTCTTGCCCAGATCAAGAAGGGAATAAATTAGAGCCATGAAATGTACATGCTATTTCACGTATTCATCCATGCAGTTCAACAAACCTCACACAATTCCTTTCACCCTTCCAATCAAAACTCACTTCCTTTCACCCTTCCAATCAAAACTCACTTCCTTTCACCCTTTCAATCAAAACTCACTTCCTTTCACCCTTTCAATCAAAACTCACTTCCTTTCACCCTTCCAATCAAAACTCACTTCCTTTCAATCAAAACTCACTTCCTTTCACCCTTTCAATCAAAACTCACTTCCTTTCACCCTTCCAATCAAAACTCACTTCCTTTCACCCTTCCAATCAAAACTCACTTCCTTTCACCCTTCCAATCAAAACTCACTTCCTTTCAATCAAAACTCACTTCCTTTCACCCTTTCAATCAAAACTCACTTCCTTTCACCCTTCCAATCAAAACTCACTTCCTTTCACCCTTTCAATCAAAACTCACTTCCTTTCACCCTTTCAATCAAAACTCACTTCCTTTCACCCTTCCAATCAAAACTCACTTCCTTTCACCCTTTCAATCAAAACTCACTTCCTTTCACCCTTTCAATCAAAACTCACTTCCTTTCACCCTTTCAATCAAAACTCACTTCCTTTCACCCTTTCAATCAAAACTCACTTCCTTTCACCCTTCCAATCAAAACTCACTTCCTTTCACCCTTCCAATCAAAACTCACTTCCTTTCACCCTTCCAATCAAAACTCACTTCCTTTCACCCTTCCAATCAAAACTCACTTCCTTTCACCCTTTCAATCAAAACTCACTTCCTTTCACCCTTCCAATCAAAACTCAAAAATATTAAAAAGTTATTCCCTTCTTGGTTGAGCCAAAACCTTTTCATTATCCACGTGTGTGTGTATGTGTGTGCAAAATTAAATACAAAACCGAGAAAGTTTTATCAAGTAGTATTATTTATAGTTCTAAGATAAAACAATGTCACTTATTGTTTTTTTACAATAATTTATTTCATTTGTTTTTGTTTAATTTTATTGCAACTCTCAGACTTTATAATTGTTAATGAACAGCAATATAAAGAATAAAACTCCAGCAAGACTGAAACTTGGCTCCATTCATCTCAGGAAGCCTTTCATCTATGAAAACAAATCATTTTAAACATACTGAAAGTTTGCTAATATAAATTCCGAGCAGGGATCTTTCTGTAGTAAAAGAAGAATTCTCATTTCACAAAATTTTACAAGCATATAACAAAACTGAAATTTATGCAGCAAACAAAAAGGGTAACAAACAAAATCATCATCATGTGATCCAAAGCAAATATAATTCAAATATTAGCAGAAAAAAAAATTACATTCATTTATTATAAGCATAAGATGGGAATAATGCAGTTTTATTGAGTTAGATGAGAACCAAATAATTTTTATGCTTCTAATGAATCAATCTAGAAAAATGTCTTTTTCAAATTTTCATTTATGTTTGGATTTCTAAGACAAAGCATTGTTACTATTATACATTGATTTGTTCAAACATTTTTTTCTTTACTCTTTGGAGTATTGTTTAGTTTCATTGTTTAATAGCATATCAACAGTTATCTAATGCCAAAGCTATCCTTGTAAAACAGCAGTGATACTATTTAAGGGTAAGGGCTTTATACTTTTCCCCAAAATGAATGTAATAGCAAGAGTAGAGTTTGAACTCGCATACTTCAAGGCTACAATTCAGTATGTTAGTCATTACACTATGGGGAATCTTCTCTTTGGAACATTGTGGGTTAAATTTTATCCAATTTTTTGATAAGTTGTAGGCATCTTGTTATAATATAAAGCTTAGTATTAATTCTAAGCTATCCTTAGATTATTTTTTAGAGGAGGATACCTCATGAGCTCTAATAGTAATCTTGGCTAGAAAACTTACTAGTGAGTTCAAATTCTCATTAAAAGCTCATACTTCTGACCTTGTGCCAAACTATAAATGACTACTTTGATAGGTGCCCCATACTTATGGCTTTGTATAAAATCTAAGCTATCCTTATTTTTTAGGGGGTGGATACCTCATGTGTTATAATAGTGAACTAGACTAGAAGACTTACTAATGAATTCAAATTCTCATTGGGAACCGATACTTCTAACCTAGTGCCAAACTATAAGCTTAGTAAATGACTACCTTGAAGTGTTGGAGTCTTGATTATAGGTCATTTTTAATATCACTTTTTTATCTTCATATATCTAGAAGCACGGAGGTTTATACAGATGTGTCCAAACATTTTGTTTAGTACTCAGGTTGATCAACAGATGGGGGAGTAACTTAAAGAGAAAGGAAAAGAAATAAGCCTCAAAAAATGAAAAGTTTTTTTTTTGTTTTGTTTTTTACAATGAGATATGCTTTATATATAAATTAAGTAAGTAAGTTGGCCGACCGTAGTCAAGGGCAACCCGAAGGCTCCCTTTTCAATAGCTATTACACCAACATAGAGGAGAGAGCACTACTCCTTTCTCTGGATTGCTCCACTTACCCTTGATCCATACCTTATAATGCTGAGTGTTAAGCAAGGAAACATCAAGTACCATTTTTTGAGTCTTTGGTATGACTCAACCTGGGATTGAACCAGAGTCTCCTAAACCATTGGCAAACACTCTAACGATTATGCCAATGGGCCAGTTAGGGTTCAAGTTATATATACTTCAGCAATTAATTTACAAATTTAAAAAAAATTTTTGTAGATATTTTTTATATAATAAATCTGCTATTTTATACCAAATTCACTTTCACAAATATACTTCCCAAAACTGATTTAACAAGATTATCCTGTAAACTCACAAGTAGAAAAAATATCTGGTATACATCTCACTAAAAGTAGGGAAGAGATAAATAGATAAAGCCAAATAAAACTTACCCACCCATACCTATGCTTTTATTATCAGGTTATAAAATTCTTAGCACACACACACACACTCTTTCCACAATTTTACCTCAGCACATCTACCAGGCAACATCTCTCTTACTTTTTATGAAATACTCATTGGTCTAGTGGGTAGAGTGTTCGCCAATGGTCCGGGAGACTGGGGTATAATCCCGGGTCGATTCATACCAAAGACTCAAAAAATGGTACTTGATACCTCCTTTCTTAACACCCAACATTATAAGGTATGTATCAAGGGTAAAGTGGAGCAATCCAGGGAAAGGAGTAGCACCCTCCCCTACACCCCGGTGTAGTAGCTATTGAAAAGAGAGCCTTCAGGTTGCTCTCGACTACAGTCACCAACTTTACTTTTACTTACAGCAGTATTACTATTAATTGTTTTATTAATTGTTTTATTCTTTCCTTTTAATTCCATAAAATTTAATTATACTTGAAAAATAAAGCTGCATGCATCAAATTTCAATGACCAAATATCACATTCATACAGTTAAAGATGGTGGAATGCAATGACAGTCAATAAATATCAACATTTATTAACAAGTCTTTAAGATTTTCTCTAGTCTAAATTCGACAAACTATTTTCATATGTTTTTTAATGCTGAAGTGAAAGTTGAATAATGAAGAACGTCAGCACACTAAAAGAGGAATCATTCTTATGAAAAATGTTATTTATCACAAAGTTTTTACTGAGTAAAATAGTACTTTTAATTGCTTACTTATCAGCTTAATCTATTAAATTCATTTTTTGTATAAATATTGCATAATATTATTTGTATATGCAAAGAACTCTTTGTTTGATGATTGCATAGGCAAGAAACTAACAGTCATTAAGCACCAATGACTGTGTTTACACTATCCTAACTATATATATATATATATATATATATATATATATATATATATATATATATATATATATGCATGTGTGTCATGTTTGTTGTTCAAAATTAAAAAGTATGTGTCAGAACATGAAATGTAATATCAACTCTTCAGCAATAATGCTTTTCCTTTGAAAGACATTCAAATTTGCTAATTTCTTGATATCCTAAACTGGAAAAAGAATTGAAAACTTCTTTTCTGTAACCAGAATAAAGGATGCCTTCACATCCACATTTCATTTTGAGGGGGTGTAAAACACACACACATTCCATCACTATATCATCTCATCAAGTTTTAAAAACAGACATACACACACATTTTATAATTATATCATTTTTTAAAACAAAAAAATAAAACCTACAAGTCATTCATAAAATTAAGATAATGCTTTACAAAAGTTTCCAGCTGAAAAAAGTAAGAAGTATAACAAAAAATAAAATGAATGAAAATAAATAAGTAAATAAGGCATAGTAATCAACAAAATTTGAAGAATTAAATTTCTTTGTTGGAAATAAATAAATTCTTACAACTTCAAGGTGAAAAACGTTTTTTTTTTTGTTTTTTTTTGGTGAGGGTTAACTCTTAGGGAAATTTGAATTATTCATTTCACACATATTGTTGACTAAAAACCCAATTTTGTCTTACATTTTCCAAAATTTCAGCATTCAATTTTAATACATCCCTGAAATAAATTGTAAAAAATTTAGTTATCACTGATGAGTAATTTGATTAATTTTACACTTTAAGTAGGATTAAAAACAAAGAAAAAATGTCTAAATTGAAATGTTTGGGATGGCAATTGATTAATGTCTTCATGTAAATGTTTTAAAATATAAAAACAAATGACAAGTGACACAGTAAATACTAAAGCATAATTTTATTTCTTTTTTTTAACAGTTATTATTGTCATTAATGTGTGACTATATATATATATAAAGCAAATATAAAAACAATATCTAAATTACTGAATAGGAGCAAAAGCATTAGATCTTAAGCCAGCACATTTGAGACATGCAACAGCAGTAGTCATGGTGGTATACAAACAGACAAAATTGATCCCATTAAAATAAATCCTCTAACTTAATGAACTAAAATGAGCCAAAGGTAACCATCGATTTAGAATAACTGATAAAACAATTACATAAGAGGTACATGGTAATGAAATATTTGGTCAAGTCTTATAGGATTATACTGACTCAGATGTGAATAAACTGAGAAATTATAATGGTTATGAAAATAGATATTTAAGTAACAAAGATTCTGTTACTAATCTAAATATCAAGTCACAGCTATTGTTGATTCAAAAATAAACATGCCTATGAGTTGATCTACGAAGTGACAGTAGACTAAATTTAAGCCAAGAACTAACCATAATTAATTGGATCAAAACATTTATAAAAATGCCTATGAGTTGATCCACCTATTGATAGATAGGCTAAAATAGCACCAAGAATTAATCATAATCAAGAAATTGTATTGATCCAAGCATTTATAAACATGCCTTTCACAGTTGATTCCACAACTGAAAACTTGGTTAAAATTGAGCCAAAAATTCATCAATCATTCAATCAATGAGATTATGTTGATCCACCTACAAAGGAGCAGACAAAAAATGAGACAGGAACTGACTATGATCAATGGAATGGCATTGATAAATATACTTGTCTATTGACCTGCCTACTAACAGACAGACTGGCCAAAATAAGGTAAGAACTGATTATAATCACTCAATCTATGAGATTACTTTGATCCTAACATTTATAAACATGTCTACCAGTTGATCGTCCTGTAAATAAGGAGATCAAAATTAAGCCAAAAACTGACCATAATCTATGGGATTGCATTGGTTCAAGAATTTATTTCAAACCATTCATAAACTTATTGAACATTTACTAATCAATTGCTGATCCAAATATAAGCTGATTAACTTATTCACAGTTGTTTTGTATTGCATATTTTGGTCAAGATACAAGTACTCCAATTGATGATGAGATATGAGCTTATTTTCAATTTCAATAGTAAATATTCCTAAATATACAAACAAAGCTTATTAACTTATTCTCACAGTTGTTTTGTATTGCATATTTTGGTCAAGATACAAGTACTCCACTTGATGATGAGATATGAGCTATTTTCAATTTCAATAGTAAATATTCCTAAGTATAACATACAAACAAAAAACTTGAGTTTTCTGGTAAATATGAAAAATAGATAGATGATTTACCAAGATAAAAGGAGATTAAATGATACATTAGATTATCACATTAGATTATCACATTGCACTAAACCTTTCTTTTAAGTAGATATTAAAAGTTTTAACCACCTATCCAACAAATGTTTACATCCTGAGGTTTGAAAGTAAATATGGATCCGAATCCAACAGCATGAAGAAAGTAGAAAAACATAATAATCCAAATCCTGAGTTTTATATTCCGTAGCAATGCCAAACAAGTTTTTTTCCATTTCATTTTCGAGTAGATTTTCATCTATTTCAAAGATTAAAGATTTTAAATTACTGTAAAGAATGGCTGAAAGGCACTTCACCTTGCCCAAAGATAACCAGGAAATGTATGAAGAAGAGACATTTGATTCTCTGAGGTATTTCAGTTAACAAGTTTGGATATACCCACTAGGCGAAATTTAAACCAATCATGCTAACAACATAACCAGTGGGTAAAGGGGAGGACAAAAAATGGTTGGAAGTGATTAATACAACATAAGGATTAGCAACAGCAACAAGAACATTGTCTAATTTGCAGATTCTACAAGCTCCCCCACTGCCCCACCCCCACAAAAAAAGGAGGGTATTTCACATTCTGCAAGAAGCCTTTAAAAAAAGATTCATTCTTCTCCAGAAAAATGCAAATAAAAATATAAAAGCAGAAGAGTAAAATTGCCACCTACTCAACTGAGCAACAGAAAATACCACTGAATTCCTACCCCCCCACCCCTCCATATAATATTCTGTAAGTTTAAAACTGCCAAGTCATTTTTAGGGCATTTGGAATAAAAATTTACAGGCAAAATTTATCTAAATATGGAAATTGGATTAGAGAGGTTTGGTTTCTTTGCTTAATGATATATCAACCTTCATGGGTTATTTACTGTCAAAGCCATTTTCACAGAAGAACAGCAGTGATAGTATTTAACCCATTTAGCATGACTGAAGTTCAAACTCACTCACTTCAAGGCCACAGTCCAGCACTTTAACCATTATGCCACTGAGATTCCCCTTGGAAATTGGAGTGTATTAAGATTGAAAGGCTTACAAAGAAGAGTGACAAAACTGATAAAAAGAGAAAACGATTACAGTTACATGGAGAAATTAAGATTAACTACTTTACTAAAAAAAGAAAAATGAGAAGTGATCAAATTGAATTTTTTTAAAATTAATGGAATTTCTAATCAGACTTTTTTTGTAATATTTCTCCTCAAATCGTAAGTTTTCTGTCAAAGCAGATTTTAAGCACTAAGTCACTAATCAATCATTTGTTTGTTCTTTTTTGCTTTTTTTGGAGGGTGGGGGGTCTACACTAATAGAGTAATATTTTTTGGAACACATTCCCTAATCAGATCAAAAACAACAATAGTGTTTTAAGATTTAATTGAATTATGTCAGAAATAACGATAAGAAAAAAAAATTTAAGAGGGGATTTTTGGAAACTATCAAATGAATTATTTAACAAAATTTGATCTGTGTATAGATATTATATTATTATTGTAAAGATTCTGTTTTTTATTTTAAACATTGATATGAAAAGATAGTAAAAAGGGGAGATGCCCAAGGAAGAGGAATAATAATCTACTTGTTTATTTTAAAAAAAATTCTTTTCTAAAAATAATATTTTAATGAAAAGATGGAAGAAATCTAAAAGAAATACAATCAATGTTTTCAATCTTTCACAAATGTATCTGTGTTTCTGGACACTATTACCCACCCAATATGCTTACTAGGGTGTGCAGTAGCTGTACTCTCACAATGAGACATGCAGGCTGAAAACCATACTCTGTTATCCTATACACATCTTAGAACATTAGAAATAACACTTCAAATTGTGAATAATACAATATTAGTTTCATTGAAGAAACAGGTACAGCACATGTCTTTGTCACAGATTTTTCACAAATGCAAGTAAATCAAAAATGAAAAATTCTTCTAAAATAAATTTTAAAAATAGTATACAGCATTAACTTTTATTTTGATTCTATATATTACCAGTGAACCCTATAGGATTTTCATTGTAACAGCAACCCATGATGATATAGATACTTCTATTTAGGAAGGAGTGAAGTATTCTAATCAGTAGTTAGAAGATTGAAAATTGCCATGCAGTGAAAACATTAAGTTGAAAACTGAACTGAAAAAATGCTTTATCCTCTCAAAGCATTTTAAACATATGGTTCTAATAAATATCTCACTAAGATATGCCTTATATACTGGATTATATATATATATATATATATATATATATATATATATATATACATACATACACACAGAGGGAGAGATAGACACAAAATGAAGCACTCCTGGTTTAATGGTTATCATTGAATGAAATATACATGGTGACCGAAGTTCAAATCTTGGACAATGCTGTTTGCATTTCACATTGCATCGGTCTTTTTTCCAAACCTTTGGAAACTGTTCCTAGCATGTCAACTATTATTGGTATCACTGTAACGTTTAAATTTGAAAGTATTTTATTATCATTATAACATCATTACCAATACTATTGAGACATATGTTTTGTTTTAGATGTTTTAATGATGGATGATTCTGACAACTTTAAGGCACTATTCTACACTGAACCTCAAAGCTACTGAAGCTGCTTGAAGACTTTAGCAACTTTGGAAGTGAAACAATATCTGACTGTACTGCTTAAAACTGTTTTAAGGGGATAATTTAACTCTTGAAATGAAGCCTGGAGGAAAACAACTGTTGATTAATAAAAATGAAATAAATTCAAAAAGGTAGTGATTCCCAGAAGCACCTGACAGGAAGTAGGAATGGCGCATGCCTAAAGAAAGAGCCTTCCAGGCGCTAAAAAGAAATTCTGCCACATTTCAGTGGTACCCCTCAGACTGACCGAACCTCTTCCTCTTAGCTGCTGATAGGCAGCTCACATGACCGCCCAAGTCTCTGACTTGGTGGAAGACTGCATCTTCTGCAAACAGTGGCAGCCTCTATTGAAAAACACCAATCAGACTTTATCACAAACCTCAACTTCATAAAAGCACCCAAAATGACTCAATATACTTTAAGACCTTGTCTGGAAAGTGCTACCTTTTTGAATTTTTCTTTTTTCTAATCACTACACAACTATCAATTGTTGATTTTAAAACTTTAAAATACAATATGGAAGAGACCCTAAACCCTAGTGCTTGCAAACTTTCAGAAGAGTTAGTATCATCAAGATATAACATATGTAGAACTTTACATAAGCTTGAAAAAGAAAAAAAAGAAAAGAAAAGAGAAACATAGCTGATTAAAAAACAAAATACAAATATTCTTTATACACCCTAATAATTAACAAACAGATGACAGAAACAATAAGATCTTTATAATCCTTGCTCAAATAATTACATCTCGAATGAATGAATGAAGCATTTACTATCAGGATTATAAATAGAGACTTATGAAGTAATTGGTAAATATAATACTTTATCATAATTAAAAAAAAAAAAAAAAAAAAAAAAAGAGCAGAACTTGAAGCAAAAAATTAAAACAAGTAAAGCAAGCTGTGCATATAAGAAATCTCTCATTTAAAAGGAATTTTAACTCAAATTTCTTTTTGCAATGTTATTAGAAAAATAACAGTAAAAATAAAATATTTTTTCATTTGAAGATTGATATTTTATTCATATATTAAAATGTGATCATAATTTTAGTTCTGCTTATATATTAATCTATACATAATATACCTGTTTGTATTATCTATAAATTTAAAAAGAAAAACTGTATTTAACATTGAAAATTTTGTTTGGACAATTGAAATTTTTAGTTTTCTTGATGTTATCAAGATAATGTTTTGGACAATCCATTTTTCAACCATTTCCAGAGATAAAAAAGAAAACTTTCAGAAGAAAGTTTTCTTTTTCTAAAGAATTATAACATTTTCCAAGAGTTGAAGAATAGATAATCTGAAACTTGTTAATAACACCAAGAACAAAAAGAAGGAGAAGAATTGTCTGAACAAAATTTCTAATACTTGTGTATATTTAACTACATAGATACTAAATGCATAATTGCTTTTATATCCCTCTCCAAAACATTGATTCTATTGTAGAAAGTTACCTTGTCATTTAAAAACCAAGAAAGAAGTTTTGTTTAAAGAAAAAAAAATGTTCAGCAAACTTAAATATATCAGACTGTTTGTAAAATAATGGCCAATTTTATATTTAAATGTGTAATAAATTTAATCATTATATCTTAACAACTTAAATTAATACTTAGAACCTTAAGCTTCCCACAACAGCAAGCCTATCAACCCTGGCCTCCTGCCTTGAAAAATAGCTAAAAATGTAAAATGTTGTAATCAACTACTTAACTGCTTTACAGACTGTTAAATAACAGGTTACAACTTTCTATAGACAATTTGAAATAACTTTCAAAAATTATATAAGATTGCAACATTTTATTGGCAATGACGATGAAGGAGTGGGGTACCCCTGGTCAAAATTCTGGCCACCTGGATTTATGTACTTCTAGTTATGGGTGCAAACACAGGTCACTTAGGTTCAAAAGTATTTAATTACAAGAAACTTTGTTTTTCATAGCCAGGTTGTTGTAATTTTTTTTTTAAGAACAGAGAAAGCTGTTTAAAGATATTTATATTCTTAACTTTTAGATAAGACCTTTATTCTAGGTTAAAAAGTATAGTAAGGGAAATCCAAAATTTTCATTGATCCCCAATGATACCTGCATTGGAAAAATAAGGTCTAAAAAAGTTTAGTTTTGGATTACCTGTACCACAATTTTAACCTGGACTACATTACTTAGTTAATATTTCACTGTATAAAAAAACTCCAATCTTATTAGAATTGTTGTTAGCTGGATAAAAAATAAATGCAATTAAAAACAAAAAAGATGATAAAGCAAAATATTGCCACAAATGGCAACAAGTGATCAGATTAAAAAAAAAAAAAAAAAAAAAAAAAAAAAAGCACATCTCTGCAACAATAAATAACAGTTTGTTGTATTACTGAAAATGAAAATACAAAAAACAAGACACAAACTTTACACTTACACACAAATACACATGGATTTACACAGGGAAACTTATACATGCAAATGCACCAAGCAACTGAAACAAGTAACATGCACTTAACTAAATTCAAAATAACTAATAAAGAACTTTTTTTCTCTTTTTTTTTTTAATACTCTCGCTAAGAAAACAATTATACACAATATCAAACTATCATAAAATATTTAAGACCATATTTTTTTATTGTTTTTAATTCAGATATTGTTCATAACAATTTTTATGTGTATGAGGAAAACAATTATGTATACAAAGTTTAAAACATGATCAATTACGCTACTTACAATATATATTTGCATAAATCAAATATGATTTATCTGCAATGATTATATTCATAAAAGTAAATCAATAACCATCTATACTTTTGTTATGTTGTCCATAAGTTCCATGTAAGTTCTGTACTGTTGTCCAAATATATTAAAAATTGCAGATAATTGACACACCTATATATATAACTAACAATGTATAGTAAAGTAACTAATAATGAAAGACTTCCTGAAATTGTAAATATTTGTATATTATAACCTTTCATTCAATCTTAAAAAATTAACATGTACAAGGATAAAGATGACAAATTTTAGCTAAACAGACTGGGTAACTGTTCTCTTAAAAAAGAAAAAAGAATTTTTTTTTCAAAGAACACTTGTAAACTGCAGGTTTCTTTTTAACCTTTAAAATGGAACAACATTAGAAAAAAAGTACATAACCCAGAAGTTGACATTTTATATAACACAAAATATATATATATATATATATATATATATATATATATATATATATATATATATATATCCTACAAATAATGACTGGAAGAATGTACATGCACTGATGTGTGAACAAAAATACTTATTTATATTAATGAATATGAAATTTTTCAAAACAGGAAAGTCAAGAAATTAACTGGTTTTAATTGTAAGAATCCATGAGGAATGTATGAATGAATATGTTTGGATTGGAGGTAAGGGACACGCTGATGCTCAATTTGCACCAAAAGGCATTACATGGAGGATGCTTTATGATATCTGCAAAATGTTAGTGATATATTCTTTTGGTAAAGAAATGTTACTAAGATGCATAAGGAAAGAATTTTGATGCTGGGTTAGAAATATTACAAAATGCATATTATAGTTCCATTTAATTCTAACACGCTGCACAGTAGTTTTAACTCTTATTGTTATTATCATTATTAATGTTAACCCTTTGAACACTTAACCACTTGGTTCTGTTAACTTATACTTCACAAAAACCAACACACACACAAAAACACATCCAAATTTCTCTCCAGAGTACAAGTATCTTTGTTTAAAGCTATCCCATCATTCCATTAAGCTGTAAGGGTTACTAAATCAAGCTTTTTATTATGAGCATCTGATGTGAGCTCCTTGAACCCAAAATAGTGAGCTTATTGTACATAGTAAAATAGTGCTTAGTCTGAAATACTGTATATACTCACATGTCATGCAACTTTCTGAAATCTAAATTTTAGCCCAATATTAGAGGGACACACCAAACAAATTTTGGGCACATAAATATTTGGCCAAGGCTAAACTCAGGCCAACTGGTATGCTTACAATTTACAGCTACAAAAGGTTTCAATATAGGTTTCAGAAAGTTGCATGATATATCAAATACTGGGCTTATGATGCATAATAACAATAGCATTCAGCTCATAATACTGGGCTAATGGTATATATAGTATAATGCTCAGCCTGAAATATCAGGATCATGAGTTCAAAGGGTTAAAAGAAAGAGAAAAAACAAAGACTTTTGTCACAAACACAGTGGCAAATGCAGCTAATAGATACAATACATTCTAGAAAAAAAATTAAAGTTTTGGATGAAAGTTGAAAATGTTAATTCAAAAATGCAATCTTGCAAAGAAAAACTCATTTTTAAAACATTAAAAATAAAAAGAAAAATATTTGGCAATATTTGAGATGTGAGATAGAATTAAAGTACAAATGATAAATATAAATAGATGGATGATGATGATGATGCTGCAGATAAAAATGGGAAGTGGTGTGGATATGAATGTAGATCTACATAAGCAGGATTAAAATGTGATGGGTGTGGAGGGGCTTAGATGCTACAGAGGAGTGAAAAAAATGGGAAAAAAAATTCTAGCAATTTTGGGTCAGTTGATTTTACCAAGTCTGACACAAGGGTTTATTCTATGAGTATCAACAATGCAAGAGCAAAGAATAACCTAATCATCAGAACTTTTCAAGAGAGCTAGGATCATTAAAAGATAGCATAGTCTTTAAGTGTGCATATTAAAACAAGGTTTGGAGTAAAGGTCTGTCAAAACTAAAATACTTTAGATACATCCTAATATATATATATATATATATATAACAGACACTCTTTTATACAAATTTAAAGAATGTTTTTAGATGCATCAAGAGTGGTCTTCAGTGATGTACTGTCTTCATAGCTGATTTTGGGGTTTCGTACATCATATCGGCTCCAACAGCAACCCCAACCTGGATCCAGAATTTCCAGGTCACCTCCTTGAAAACATTGTGCAACTTACCTTGGCATTATTACTAAATAAAATGGCAAATACTTGAACATTTATATAGAGGCATTCTCATTAGCAATAGCCAATGAGATAAATGAGGGGTCTTAATTAGAAATTAGTATATATTTGCCTAACCTCTCTGCCATGAGCAGAATGTCACAAAAAGGTTAACTGGTTTGAATTCTGTGCTTTCCTTCTCCTAGAATAGTTGTCATACCAAGGTTAAAGACCCAAATCTGTCCTAGTTACCCATAGCTGAAGAGAGAATAGTTGGATTAATACCTTTTCCAAGAATATTTGTGCGATGGGAAATACAAACAGCCTTTTGCAGGATTTGAACTCTGGTTGCCACGTCTATTTCCTATGATAATAACTGCCACAAGCAGCTAATTAGCATATCAACTGCTCTTTTGAGAAAGTTTTGACAAATTTCAGTCTCACAGAGATCAGTCATACTCTTGTTACATGAATCTAACTATTTTAATTTGATAAATATCAAAATAACTTTTTCAGTCTAGTTTGCCAATGGTCCGGGAGATAGGGGTTCAATCCCAAGCCGAATCATACCAAAGACTCAAAAAATGGTACTTGATGCCACCTTGCTTAGCACTCAGCATTATAAGGTGAGGATCAAGGGTAAAGTGGAGGAATCCTGGGAATGGAGTAGCACTCTCCTCAACAGCCTTTGGGTCACCCTCAACTCAGGTTGCCAACTTTACTTTTTTTTACTTGATCTGTTACTATAAGCTCTTTTAAATAGTGGCTATTCCTCCCAAGAGTTCAACAGTTACAATAACAATGTGAAAACAGTGCACTTTTACTCATCACTTCCACTATGGGCAGAATATAACACAAAATCAATTCTGAAGTGGAATAAAGCTGGTTTGATATCAGGGTTTTCCTTCGCCTGCACTGGTTGCCTAACCAAGTTTAAAGAACCCAGTCTGCCTTACTATTTATTTATAGATGAAGCAGAAGGAGGACAGATCGATTCATGTGTATCCAAAGAGCATTAGTGCAAAGTCTAAAGAAATTGTACATGGGTAAAACTACAGGTGACATCATATTAAGAAAACTGTGGGCATCACCAGATTAACACACTGAAAATACAGTGACCACAGCTTCCAGTTGATGCTAAAAGCTGCTAGTAGTGTGTTGTATATTGATATATAAAATCCAACAATTGAAGTCAGATAAATCACTGGTATTAGTCAAGGGTTTAGATTTATAATCAAAATGACTAGCAGTCTGGAACTTAAGTAACGGTCAATAATATATTATCTACTGGCATGGCACTGATCAGCTGAAGATACAGGGGAGATATTTGATAGTTAATGATCATTGCTCTCAGAAAAATATAGAACATATCTAGATACTAGTATGATAATAACTATCATACTAGTATCTAGATATGTTCTATATTTTTTCTACACCAAGGAGGAGACCAGAATTGGCACCTGTACAATAAAATGAATAAATGGTGAATAAAGTTGTATAACAGGTACAGGTGGTGTAATTATTATCATTATACAAAATGGGCAATGTGAAGCACAAACAGCTTTGTCTAGAATTTGAACTCAGGTCAGTGTCTATTTACTAAGATGGTGACCTTTACACTATGTACTTCTAACAGTCAATGAGATTAGAGCGGTCAGCACTTCAAAAGGAATCAGTTCAGCTGGACCATGTTTTTTAAATTATTTACAAGGTTGGAAACCAGCTAGGATCAATTCATTTTTCATTATGACATCCTTAATCTGAAAAGGAATTATTCTACTTCAATAACATCTTGAAGTGCTTCTAAGATACAGAGGACTGATCTGTCAATACAAGTAAATAACATGTTGAGGGGGGGGGGCTAGAATTGGGGATTGTTTTTTTTAGAGTAAGGGTAATTTGGTTACTGGTGAGTAGGATGATGACTTGTGATGTAATAGGAATACAGGAAAAAAATTATGTCAGAGTGAATGTGTGTATACAAAGTGAGCAGTTAAGATGAAAAAAAAAAATGATGGTGAAAGAGTGGAATGATGTGTGTGTGGAATGAAAGCTGATGGAAGGAAAAAGAATTTAGAAAATAAGATTGACATGTTTCACTAAATGTCCAACATTAACAGAATTTAAAGAATTTTATTATCAAAAATGAATCAATATTAAAGGAAGAGAAATATAATTTATGTTACATTTAATTTATGTTTAAATTTAACTATATTGGTCAATAGAATAAATTCTGATGACACTAGACCTAGCAAAACATATCAATCTGATTTTCCAAATTATCTTTTTCTTTTTACTTATATATACATACATATATATATACACACACACACACACACACACAGAGGGTGTTGGACAATTGTTGAATCAAAACAGTGGCTTCAAAGATCTTCCGAGTTGACATTTTTCTTTCTCTTTTCAGATTATTGCAATGAAATAGTAAACATTTTGATATATTCCACCAAATATAGTGAACAGGCCAATATAGAAAAGAGAGTACCCATGTGCCTGCGGTTTTTGCAAAAGATCAACAATGACAAGGAATTGTTGAATGATGTCTAGTTTTTGGATGAAGCTCACTTCCTCTTGAATAAATCATGTTAACTCCAAGAACTGGGTGTTTTAGGGAAGCAAGAACCCTCAGAGAGTCATTGGACACTCTCTGCATTCAACAATGTACACAGCATAGGTCACCATCTCAAAGTATGGCATCATTGGAATATTTCTCATTGAAGATAATTGAGGTAACACAGCTCATGTTTAAGACTAAATTGTTGCAAATCCATTTGTGGTCCTTGATTTGTGCCAGATCATGTTGTTTCAAAAATTGTGAAACACTCTGTGTGTGTGTGTGTGTGTGTGTATATATATATATATATATATATATATATATATATAGTCATTCAAAAATCGCAAAGCCTCATCCAGAAAGAAGAGCCATAGCTGAACATTTTTGTGGCAATATATTAAGACAACAAAAATGTTCACCTATGGCTCTTCTTTCTAGATGAGGCTTAGAACATTTTGAACGATTCTTATATGTAACACACACACAAAAGGTGTCATGAAAGTCATCATGGTATTTAGAAATTAAATAACATTTTTTGGTTTATTATGTTTTTATGATTATTTTTGTATGAAAAGAAAATTTCCAAAATGGAGATCAGAAAAATTCTACTGCTTAGATTTCTTCATTTTTGACTTCATAGTGATTTAATTATCAAATTCCTAAGTAGCCTTTAGAACACCTTGAGTGTGTGTGTACTTTTCAAAGGTGTCAAGGTAAGATGAAATTAATGAGTAAAGTGTAGGAATGGGATGAGCAGATTTATCAAATTGCTTTTTACCTCTTTGTATATACCCACCCCCCTTTTTTTCTTTTTTTTTGGTGGGGTGGGGGGTAATCAATTTGTTCATGCACATTCTTCCTTACTTACCTGTCTTATTTTTGTCACGGTACAAACTGGGGATCGTGATAAATTCTACAATATGTCAGAAGTAGACCAAACAACAGTTAGACAACTAATATTCTATACTCACACAGAAATTGCTTTTCTGCAAAAATTAGCAATGGGGGGAAAAAATATAAACAACATTTTTTTTTTAAAGATTTATGAGAACACGTTATTGGCAAAATAAAATGTTATATTATAAATTTGTGTCCACCTTACATCAACTGAAATATCTTAAAACATTTTAGAGAGAAACCTTAGCTACAAAAAAACAAGTTTATAAAGAATCATTTGAACATGTTTATGAAGAATCAGTTAAAAAGTCACCTTCAGTATTAATTAAACTTGATATAGTTGGTTGGTTTCTTTGTTTAATGGCATATCAACTTGTACAAAGATGGTAGTAGTATTATTTAAACTATAGCTGGGAGAAGAAAGGAGTTCATATTTGTTCTTAAGGATATTAGTCCAAAAGCAAACATAATAGTACAAATGGAGTTTGAACTGTTGGTACGATGTCACAGTCCAACATGTTTACCACTACACCATGAGAACTTCATCCAACTTTGATGTAGAATAAAGTTATATATATATTTATATTATAATTGTAAATAAACAAATAAGAGAATGAAATCTAGGATTAGCGTTTTTATCTCTCCAGAAAAATCATAATAATTAGAGTGAGTGTGAATGTACATCCAACAATATTATTTCTTTGAAAAAATTTTTAAAAATTAAATCTATAACAAAAGTTTTTATCCTGTCATTAAGGACTTAGATGTTGAAAAGTTCTAAATGAGCAGCCAAACACACTCAGTCAAAAACTTGCACTTAGTTCTTAGAATATAATAACGATTGATTTAAATTCACTTCTATAGAAGAAGAAAAAAAGGGGGTAACAAAAAAGAATTTAAATTTATTATTTGTGTCTTTTAATCAAACTTTGTATTAATGAAGGACTGCTGCTGAAATACACATTATTTAAAACCTTAAGTACAAACCAGATTTTTGGTATACAAAAACCTTCATATTAAAAATGTGTAAAAAATCCAATACAACATAGCTATATTGGGATATATAGAAGTAAAAAATGAACAAAAGTAATAAAACAAATAGGTTGTTTATTTTTTAATTGTTATCAACTAGTTTTCACTTTAGGTCTGTGAAAAAAAGGAAGATTTTTTCTTAGAAAAATTTTTTTTAAATTTTATTTTAAGGAGTTGATATGCTATATGAAAAATGATGTAAAATGTACTGTTGGCATAACCTAATATTGATCTATGCTATGCCAGAAGTGTGTTATATATATATATATATATATATATATATATATATATATATATATATATATATATATATATAAGAGAATTCATTTCTAGTTACTGTCACTTTTGCAAAAATACTTTAAAAAGCATTTGGATTTGAATACAACTAATTTTTTTTTTCATCATACGTGTGAAAGCACGTGTGATACCCTGTCCTCATCAGCCGCCAACCAATGTTATATATATATGTGTTATATATATGTGTATATATATATATATATATATATATATATATATATATATATATATATATATATATATATGTATTATGTTATATATTTGTGATTTCTAAGATAATCAATTTTAATCAATGGTATAATTGTTAAATAATAGATTTGTTTTATTAGTTATCTGAGAGATAGTGTAGATGATCTTAAAAGATTTGAACTTTTACAGTCAATTCATTATAATCAACAGTTTAAGGTCAGTTGAAAACTTGGTTTTCATTAGAGGAGTTAAAGTCAGCTGATTAAAATCCTAGAAGTTTAAAACTTAGATTTAAACTTTAATCAGTTAGCCAAGACCAGTCAAATTGGGAGAATCTATTTTCCTTCTATGGCCCAGGCTCTCTCCAGATTCACAGCCCAGATAATATATGTGAAGAAAAGTTCTCAATGATAATAAAGTATATTTGCACACAGAAAATGTCTCATCCCTGCAATAGACACTGTGGGATGACAAGAAAAGACAACAACTGGGTGAGAAAAGATGGCAGTGAGAACTGACCACCAGCTGATAGAAGATGGCTATGTAACATAATTTAACAGTAAATAAATAGCAAAGTTCTACTTTGAGAATTTTCATTGAATAAAATAAATGTGAAAGAGGAAGAGCTTTTATTTTACTCATTTCTAGTAGACCCTATATCCACAGTTGTAAATGTTTAATAACACTTTTTAAATTACACTAACTAGATTTTTTTATATTAAGAATTTAATTGGGAGACTTGAGATAAATGCAAGAAAAAATGTCAAATATTTTGTTGTAATCAAATATCATATAATTGACTGATTTTAACAGCATGTCAACCTGCCTGTAGTTATTTTATGCATAGAGGTTAGAGAATCACATTCATTGCATATTCTACATTTTTGTGTAGTTGTTTCTTAAAGAATTTTTTGTCTTATAAAATATGAATATCTTTTTAAATAGATTTCTTTGATCCATAGATGGTCACAGATCATATTTGTGAATGTAAATATAGACCTGTGCATAGATATATACACTGATGGAAAATAAAATTGCAATAACCTAATTTTCTTGTTCATTTTACTCAAAATTAAATATACAGATGATATATCTGGATTACACTAAATGCTCACTTATACAGATCACTATGTAAGCCCGTCACCAGGAGGAAGTCTACCCTTCAAAAATCATCCCACCCCATGACTGTGGTGTGGTCTATGGTGTGTCTGTTTAATGCCAAAACCATCATTGAAGAACAGTTGTGGTACTATTTAACCAATAAGTGGGGGGGGGTATTTTGTTCAGTGGCACATCAATCTTTGTGGGTTATTTAATGCCAAAGCCATCTTTGCAGAAGAAAAGGGGTGATACTAATTAATCCATAGATGAGGGGGAAAAGGCGGTTCATAACTTTCTCAAGAGTATTAGTCCAAATAGCAGAAAGGATAAGTGGGTGGGGGGGTATTCATTTAAGCAATAACTGCATGAAACCAGAAATGTATTTACCTAACTCTGGTTCAAAGTGAGTTTTTAAGTGCAGTACAACTGGTTTGAATTCAGAGTTTTCCTTCTCCTAGACCAACTGCCACACCAAGGTTAAAGAGCCCAGTCTGCCCTACTGCTTGGTTTGGTTTCTTTCATTTAATGGCATATCAACTTTCATGGGTCATTTAATGCCAAAGCCATCCTTGTAGAACAATAGTGATACTATTTAACCCATAGCTGGGGAGATAAGGGGGGGTTCAACCTTTCCCAAGGGCATTTGTTCAAAGGAGAATGTAATAATATGACTGGAGTTTGAATTCGCTAAAATAACACAATAGCTATTATGCCACGTATCCTCCTCCCCATTCACATTTGTATTTGTGCCCCCCAATCTAATAGATGCTGCTCCTCCCACTAGCAATACTGTAGCAATACATCTATCAATATGTACACAAGTTCCAAAATAGATAGATACATACTGTTGATACATGCCCTAAACCTCCTTCACCATGGGCAGGATGAGACAAGATCAATTTTTGAGCAGAATAAAGTTAGTTTGAATTCAGCTTTCCTTCTCCTAAACTGGTTGCCTAACAAAGGCTTAAGAGCCCAGTCAGCCCGACTATTTACCCATAACGAGGAGATGGATTCATGCCTTACCCAAGGGTATTAGCATAAAGTGAAATGCAAACAATCTCGTCCCAATTCTATTTCCTACAATAATAACCGTTACATTGAGTGTGCCTCCAGATGTGTCAACAGTACCCAGATCCTATGCACATAGTGCACCCTGTTAAAAATTGGCATCATCTTTCAGGATCTTGCCATTTTATTTTCCATCAGTATGTAAGCCTGATATACATTTATTTAATGAGATCTCTCTTAATACAATATAAAGTTAATTCCTAACAATGCTAGATATTCTTAAGAGATTTAAAAATATCTAGCATTGTTATGAATTTAAATAATTTTTATTCAAAGATATTTTGGTTTTTAAATATACTTATTAAAAGTAAATAAAATTGACCTTTGTGGTTGATGTTGTCATTATTTCTCTCCCCACTTTCAACATTGTTACACTTAAGAAGTGATGGTGAACAAACCAAATGCAACAAATGTGAAGTTGGCAATGAGTGAATTTGATAGTCAATACAAAATGCAATCTATTGGTCAAAAACATATCTAATTTATCATCAGTAAGTCTAACAGGTGACATATTCAAGGGTGCAATATTTAAAAAGACATTAAAATGATACAATCATATCTAATAAAAAAATTTAAAAAATTAAAACAAAAACAAAACATTTTTAAAAAACAGATGTAGTGTCAATTGCAACAAAAATTTTACTTGTTTAAAAACTGGTAATTATCAATATTATGAAAAAATGAAATAATAACTAATAAAATAAAAATGAGAATCAATCAATCAGAATAAAATTTGAGTAAAAACGAACATAATATAATTGATAAAAACAAAACCTATCAAACTTGAATATCTTAAAACTGACTCAAGATTTTAATTTTTAGATAAAATATTAACACAAAAAAAATCATAATACAATAAAACCTAAAGAAATATATTTAAACTGAATAATTAAGATAAAAGAACAATAAATATCAAATTAATAATCAAATAGATATAATAGAATATATAATTTAGAAAAGACATTTAAATGGATATCAACAGAATTTCTGTTTAAAGAAAACAAAATCACTACAAAAAAAAAAAAAAAAATCCCCAAATCCTGTTTTTAACAAAAAATTTTCAATGTAAAAACTTTAAGAAAAATGTTAATCAGGAAAGAGAAACAAATTTAAAATTCTTCAGAAAACAAAATCTGCACAAAGCAATATTTAAGTTAATATAAAAAGTCAAGAGAAAAAAATCAACAGGCCAAAAAATAAGTTGTTTTTTTTAATTAAATTTTTTTTTGAATAAAAGTGTTTTTTTTTTCCTTCTTAAACTTCAGATCATTCTTCCTTTCAAACGTTTTTACAAGTTTCCAACCAAAAAAGAAAGAAAAGAAATTGATGTGTTATTTGAATCTATGTCAATCATTTGACTCATTTGATCAGTCTAGCAGTCAAAAACCTAATTTTATAAATTATAATATACTATATCAAGCAGGCCCAGACTTAAACTACACATAATTCATGTCTGGAAGAGAAGGATGATGATGATGTTGATTATCATCATTATTATTATATACCCCTCCCCCACAAACAAATAAAAAGATGTTTGATTCTTTAGCAGACATCTGCCACATTGTTTCATATTTTGCCAACAACCAGTTTCCTTTCAAAAATTCCCAAGCAAAGTTTCCATATTAACATCTTGGTTGTTATAGTCACAACATTTTGGCTGTTGCCTTCTCCAATCCCCTTCAGGTATTTGTACCTACCAAGATGAGGACACTGATCCAAGTAGATCATTTATTAGTATCACCGTCTTGTAGTGAGAAGAAAATGAAAAGATTCAGAGATTTCAAAACTTCCCTTGTCCTAATACTCAATAATAAAAGTAAGTAAAGTGCAGCACTTAAGTTAAGGAACATTTAGGTGAAATTATAGCTTTAATATCATTTATAAAACTATCAACAATCCCAAATAAATACTGATGATAAAATTGGCAAATAACCATTGACAAAGAGCTAAAAGAGGTAGACAGATTCTTTCTTTTTTTATTGATGCTGCCTATCAAAGAACTCATTCTTAACTTGAGCACCTTTCATAGAATTCCCATAAAATGACAAAGTAAAAATAGTTTAATTCTCAGATTCATTCACATTGATAAGGAAACAGTTCTTTTTTTTTTAAATTTATATTCTATTTACAAAAAAGAAAATGTTTAAATACAGTAAAAACATATGTATTAGTTGGATTTTGAAGATCTATATTTTCAACAAAAAAAAAACAACTGTCAAACTATACCTAATTTTGTAACATTGAAATTAAAATGTAATAAGAAAAACTAGGCTTAAATTAATAACTTTATGTCTATAAATCAGAGATCAGCTTATATATATCATTTAAGTATGTGAATAAACTTAAAACAATCCAAATAAAGTGCTCAATGCACAGCTAATTAATATATATATATATATATATATATATAAAAACTACATGCAGAGCAAAATATATCATTAAAAATAAGAAAATTAATAGATATTCTGCATTATGAATTTATATTATATATATTAGTCTTTACATATTGAAGATTTTCCAAGCATATATATAAAATTTGAATATATATTAAAAACCCATAACTCCTTGATTTCATTAAGGTAAAATGTATTCCCATATGTTAACCATTAAACAGAAACAAATTTCTGTTCAAAACCATCTGAAGAGCCAATTAATAAGTGGGTGAAATAAATTTATAATGAAGTATATCTATTAATTTTCTTGTCTTTAATGATAGTATTACTCCCGACTCATAATAGTTTTTACATTTGCATATAAATTTTATATACAAAATCTAAAAAAATGTTACAGAAGTAATATGATTCTATTTTACATGATAATTAAACCATTTATTCTGTTTTTATATTTTGTAAAATTAGGATACACTAATCCTAAAATGTTTATAATTTCAAATGAAATACTCAAGATATTGTGTCCTCCCAAGAAATTTTTTAAATTAATCTAATGGGATAAGTTTTTGGGTTGGTCATTTATACTCTTGGCATCATCATTACAAAAAAAAAAAAAAAAATGATTGCTCACCAAGCTTCATCTAAAATTTAAAAAAATAAATTTTTTTTTTAATTTTAGATGCATTGTGAGCAATCATTTTTATTCATTTTGGTTACTATTTTCTTTCACTTAATTTTTTTTTTTTTTTAAATTGTAACTCACTCAGATAATCAATAACCAGAGATGAGTTTAAAATTTTGATCTTTTGTAAACCAATTACACTCAGAAGAAAACCCGACACATTTAACCAGGCTTTCCCAAGGCAAAGAAAATACAAGTTCAAATCATAATGAGAGCTTATGTTTCATTTTGTTTCAGTATACAATGTTCTTTGTTGTCATAGATTAATGACCTAAGTGAGATTCAATAAAAAAAAAAAAAAGTTCTTGAAATTAAAGACAAATGAAAATCCTGGTCAAAATTAAAAGATAATTTTTTAAAAATTGTTTAAGTGTCAAATTCAAAAAGATCTGTCATACACTCATCTGATAGTTGTGGAATATAATCTTTAAAAACCATAGGATTTTGACAAATAGTTAAAGATGTTTGCTTGTATATCATACAAGCAAACATCCCAAATTGATAAATTCTGCAAGTCTATGTAAATAGTTTTAATGAAAGCACACAAATGAAATTTTATGTATAGAATGTTTACAAAAGAAATGGATTGAAAAATTTGTTTTAAAATACCCAACGATTTAAGATATTGATCCTCACAATATATAATTTTGTAGAGAAACAATTGAAGTTTATTATTTCAGCTTTTGGTATACGTCCCTTCACTTCTTGTTAAGTTAGATGGTCTGAAACAACGTACCCCAGCAGCTATTTCTAATGTAAATGAAGATATGTTGATGTATGTCTGGCAAGAAATTGGCTTTTGCCTTGATATATATGATAACTCAAAGTTGTGATAAACTAAGTGTTTTTCTAGAAACTACATTCTTGAGAATCAATATGCTAAATAATTTTTAAAACTATTTCTGTTGTAGACACGTGTGTGTGTGTGTGTGTGTGTGTGTGTGTGCGCCATAAAACTAAAATTGTCAGACACAAAGGGGATACTTGTTTATTTTCAATGGCAGGTTTCAAAAACATAAAAAAAACAATATATTAATCTTTATAATATAAAGGAACATTCTTGATATTATTATTACCTGGTTCTCCTGCTAAAAGAGAAGAGCAGAAATAGAATGTTCCAGGTGTTTGTTACCTGGTTAAGAATTAATGTTTTTTTTTCTTTTTCTGAAGGAAATATGAAAAAATACAATAATATTGCTGTTGGCTGCATGGCCTGATTAAAATATTGTGGGTGAAAAAAGACAGTGGCTGTAATAGAAAAATCAATGTAGAAGATAAATGTTGTTTTTTTTTTAATATAGAAGGATTACATTTGAAATAAAAAGACAAAAAATATAAAACTATATATATATGTGTGTTTGTAAGTGATACATTTATTGATTTTTACTGGTTCTGTCCCATTGTTACATTTAGTGTATAAAATCTATGTAAATGTAACAACTATTATGGGACATAAGAAGTATAGGGAATTGTATTTTTAAGGAATATTAGGTGATACATATATATTCCTCCTAACTGGAGACAAAATTGTAGGATTGTATTATATATTAAAGTTTTATATCTATTTTTTAATTAATATCAAAGGCAGAATGCAACTCATTGATTTAACAAATATTGGATAATTAACATTCCAAATTTTCTATGAACAACTGAATCTTATCTATGCATATTTGATTGTGTCCACATATTTCAAATAATTTCATTCTTTGACATTCTTCTAGTGTACTGTATGAAAAGATAGCTGTAATCATCATCCTCTAGGGATTTGAGGATGTGTCTTTGGACACTCACTAATCCAAACTAGTCTCTTTTGTTCCCATGTTTCAAGTAAAGTAGACATGACTTTTTATCACTGTTTGTTGAACAGAAGAGAGGCTTTGTCTCTAACTCCAGTGAAGTAATTTATATCACCTTATCATTGAGACAAAGTTGACATAGCTGAATTATTAAAGACAAGTAAGACTTACTATTTTTGGTACCTTTTTTGTGTACTGCTTGTTCATAGAACAATATTACATTTCATCTGTTCAGACACATTTGTGCATTATTGTAATACTTCTTTTATGTTTTTATAACTCTGCATTGAATGTTATATAAGTGTATATGAGCTTGTTTTTCTTTCCTTTTGATCAGTGTTAGTGTATTATTGGTTGGTTAGGTTTTATGGCATATCAACCCATATAAGGGTATTTAATGCCAAATCCTATATATATATATATATATATATATATATACACATACACACACACACACACACGATTTGTCAATGCATAGTTTGTACATAACATTTTTAAACAAGCCAGAGCTCATTTGTTGGTACACAGTTAAATGGTTTCAAGTGTTACTATGTAACACTGATAATTTAATATCAGTCATGTGTTTGAACACAGTCGAATAGTTATATATATATATATGATTTGTAAAGCCATAGTTTGTAGGTTTAGTTTTAATCTTAGTTTTAAAAGAGTTAGAACTAATTTTTTTGCACACGAATATTGCTATTGTTTGCATTCAGTTAAATGGTTTTAAGTATTGTTGTCTAACGAATAATTCTACTTAATCATTTGTTGGCACACAGTGAA
The DNA here is from genome assembly GCA_963585895.1 of Sepioteuthis lessoniana. Taxonomy (NCBI): domain Eukaryota; kingdom Metazoa; phylum Mollusca; class Cephalopoda; order Myopsida; family Loliginidae; genus Sepioteuthis; species Sepioteuthis lessoniana. The sequence continues at coordinate 60,415 of CAUZXS010003497.1, forward strand.
ATGGTTTCAAGTATTGTTCATACTAATAGCTTTGTTTGCACTAAGTTAAATGGTTCCAAGTATTGTTATGTAATATCAATGATTCAATTTTTGTACACAGTGAAATGGTTTCAAGTATTCCTATCAAACATGAATAATTCTATTTAGTATTAATCATTAGTAAGCAATACTTAAAGCCAGTTAAACATGTGCAATCTAATACCAATAATTTCATTTTTTCATGGATGGTTTTAAGCTTTGCTGGTAGTGTAAAACAAAAAAAGAAAATGGTAATATACAGAATTTTATTTTGAATTATTCAAGTACACCAGAAGAAGGTTTAGAAGAGACTGTCCAAAATATATTAATAATATCAAAATAAAAAGTGATTTAATTCTCCAAAAGAATTTAGAGTGCTAATAACTCTTCTAAAAGTTATGGACAAAATAGAATTGAGTTTTGAATTCCAATATTTTCTGACTCTACTTGCAACAGTTAATATTTTCTAAGCTCAAAAATTGTTAAATTATTTATGAAATAAAGGTTGACATCTTAGAGAATAATGAATTAGAATAGTTATCTGGTATTATTTAGTACACAAGACCAATTGAATATCAATTTTTAGTGGATACACATGTTGAACAACATTTTTATAAGCCAGATTTTGTGCTGAAGTGTATTTTGATAATGATCAATAGCTTTCAACATATTCACAAATAAAACTGTCAGAATAAAAAGATTAATTATTGTGACAAAAGCTTGACAAAAAAGAGAGAGAGAGAGAGGGCAAATATAAGCATTTATGCTAAGTGCTTACAGTGAGAGATTTGGATTTAGTTTCTTTGTTTAATGGCATATCAATATTTGTGGGTTATTCAATGCCAAAGTCATCCTTGTAGAAGAATAGCAATGATACTGTTTAACCCATAGCTGGGGGGAATAAAGAGTTTCATACCTTTCCCAAGGGTATTAGTCCAAAAGTGAATGTAATAGCACAACTTGAGTTAGAACTCAAGTTGCAACAATCGCATAATCCAGCATGTTAACCAAAACACAACAGGGAATCTCTTACAGTGATAGGTACAAAACATTAGAAAAGAATAATTCTGCAGTTGTGACAAATTATCGCTGTTTATAAGTCTTAGATGAAGAAATCTGAGAGAAGACTTACTCGTAGGCTTGTTCAGCGGTGGTGGAAGCGGCGGAGGACGGCCAGATTCCAAATCAACCTTGTCCCGATTAAGGCCTTCTCTGGACACAGAGGCAGGGGCTGTTGTCTCATTAATCCCAATTACACTGGAAGGTCTAGATCGGGGTTTTTTGTACTCAGGGGCACCCTAAAAAGAAAACAACCAACAGAAAAATGAAATAGAATAAAAGCATTTATATACAAGTCCAGCTATAAAGTGGCAAGTAGATATCTATACATAATGTGGCTTATTCCATCAAGGGAAATTTTGTGACTTTTTTTTCTCATAGTGACCTGGACATCTACAATGAATGGATAAATAAAGTTAAGGGCAATGTGTAAAAGCCAAAAGATGTGAAAAGTAAAAGCCAAAAGATACCATGGAAAAAGTAAAAGCCAAAAGATACCATGTGAAAAAGTAAAAACCAAAAGATACCATGTGAAAAGTAAAAGCCAAAAGATACCATGTGAAAAGTAAAAGCCAAAAGATACCACATGAAAAGTAAAAGCCAAAAGATACCATGTGAAAAGTAAAAACCAAAAGATACCATGTGAAAAGTAAAAACCAAAAGATACCATGTGAAAAGTAAAAACCAAAAGATACCATGTAAAAAGTAAATGATAATAAGGTTGGTTGGATTTTACAGCAAGTTAACCCTTGGGTTATTTTATGTTAAAGACATTTTGTTTTATTCCTTTGGCTAATTGGGTATATTTGAAAGGGTTCAGTAGTTACCAACTGAAGTCAGTGTTTCTACTGCTGGTTTGAACATGCAAGAGTGTATGTGGGTATCTTTTTGCAGGTGAGGTTTATGAACCTATATCCTTGATTGAGAGTCGATTTTTTTCAGGAAGTTCATTATTATTAGGATTTGATGTTTTGAATAGATCTTTTATGTTTTTTACATGGCAGATAGCTTTCTAAGTATGGGTGAGATTTTTACAAAATAGGTAAAGATCATAATTGGTAATATGTATGATACAATATATGATGCAAATTTCTAATAATGTATAGGGTGTCTCAATATACATGGGGCCCATGTGACTGCTAATAACTCTACTAATAGTAATGTTGTGTTCTTTTTGTTTTAGATTTGAAAATAACATACTATAGCAATTATTAATCCTCGATCACATTGCCTTGGACAAGAGAGGAAAAAATATTTTGTGCCACTTATTTGGTAACAAAATCATTCAAAACTGTGTAAGCAAAATTTCACCGTAAGTTTAACTTTAACAATTATCTCCAGAGAGGCCAAATTTGTCATTGGGTACTCAAATTTCAAGCCATAGGGTCAGTAAACAACCGAAACTAGATGGCAGAAAATCCCAAATCTAGCAGGAAGTTGACTGCAAGCTGTCCTGACAATATGAATGTGGTGAAAGATTGTCAGAAGGAGTCCAAAAAAGTCCCTTCAAAGATGTTCCCAAGAAAAAATACATGCATACACACACATTCTAATTATATAACATTCCACTAAAAATAAAATTCTGGGAATAATTATATATATATATATATATATATATATATATATATATATATAAGTTTTAAATAGTTTGTGAGATAGGAGATAAGTGACTGTACAATTGCTGGAGAAATAAGAAACTAATAAGCAGTGTTCTATGGACTCCTACACATAGATACACTAGAATTGGCCAAACAGCAAAAATTTACATTCATTAGCTCTGTGCAGAACACTGGATGCCGTCTATAGCCCTTTGCAAGAGCAATGATCAATAGAGATGAATGGCAAGAGAGATCCAAGAGAATCAGTGTTATTGGCATACCCTGATGATGATCATTGGGTTAGAAAAAACTTTTTTTAAACTTGAAAGGAGTTATGTCCCTTCCAGCCTGTCCTAACTACACTTTTTTTTATCAAGTCATGTTGTCAGCATAGATTTTTCTCTCTCTCTCTCTCTCTCTCTCTCTCTCTCTCTCTCTCTCTCTCTCTCTCTCTCTCTCTCTCTCCCCCCCCATCTGTCACTATCATCCATCAATCCCAACAGGTCCTCCAAATTACATCCACTGACTGCACAGAGCTAATATAAATAGGTTCTTGTTGGTCAGCCAACACTGGCATATCCTTTAAACAATTTTTTAAAATATCTGTTTCATATTAGCCATTATATGAAATATATATGCAAAGTTATCAATCATAGTAGATGATAAAAATAAGTTCAAAAGGAGCTTATACTTTAAGAATTATTTTTAGATGATTGGTATTGTATAGTTTTATGTTATACTCAATAAATGAAAATAGGACACAAATTATTTATATTAGATAGGAATGATTGCTCAAAGCCATATAAAGGCTCATGAATTATTACTATTAGATATGATTAGATAATTGAAGATATATAATTGTTGGTTAAGTATTATATTTATTAAACAGGAAAGTTACTAGAAAACATAAAATTGCTTGCAAAAAAGATTTGGCATTAAATCACCCAATAAGAGTGGACATATCATAAAAAAAAACCCATCATCTTGTTTGTTAGTCACAATTAATTTGTACAAGAAACCTGAAGAAAGCCGGTGGATACAATAAGTATACAATAACTAATCCAAGTAAATCACTGTATAATAATGATATCAGTTTTGTTTTTGTTTACTCCTCACCATCAAATAAAATATTTAATCTATCCTATTTAACAATACTATACACACACACACACATATATATATATATACATACACATACGTACACGCCAACATATACATATATGCACACACACACACACACAAATAATTATATATAAATTGACATTGTATAAGATCGTACACATGAGTAGGGGGTATGTAAATTCCAAATGCTGCATGACTCTTGCAATCCACTGATGAAGAACGCCCAGCCTTCTGTGATAACCAGGCAAAAATAGCTGTTGAGAATGCAGAATCGGCCCTCAGGATGAAAGAAATAATTGGCACTGTGGCAAATGGAAAAGCAGGTCTAGGCCTACATCCACAGCGTTGGTGGTCCAAGAATTCATGTTAAACAGAAGGAAAATGATGTCGGAAGAAATTCATCATCTTGAGGAAGTTAGGTGTTTTGCTACAGCTGTAGGACAAAGGAAACAGGGCGTATGGACTAAGTGGGAGAGTGCAAAAGACAGAGCTGTTACAGAGAGAGACCTCAAGCACATGGAACCAAAGAAATTAAGTTTCCTCATATAAGCAGTCTACGACATCTTACCAACACCAGTCAACCTTCATGCTTGGGGGTTAACAACTCAAAAAGGTACAACTCAAAAAGGTACAGGTATCAAAAAAGGAAAGGTATTTATATGAGAAAAAACAAAAAAGAAGAAAAACAAACAAACAAGGTTCTTATACAAAAAAAGGAAAAGGTACTTACATCAATATCATCATCACTATAACACTCAGTGTGGTAGATGGGCTCCTCCTGAAACAAGTGAAGAAAGATTTAAAATGCATAAGAAAGGAATAGGCAATAGAAAAGAAAGGAAGATAAATAGACAGACAGAATAATTGGGAAAATTTAGCTATACTTACACTCATCAGATCCCAGTCAATATTGACATTTTCAAAGAGATCTTTTTTGTTTTCTAGAGCAGCTTTCAGCTGAAAGAGAGAGAAGAGAAAAATGTGAAACTTAAAAAAATGAATACGAAAGAGAAAGATTAAAAAGAAAAAACAAAAAGAGAGTAAAAAAGGGACAGGAAAATAAAAAAAAGTTGTGTGTGTGTGTGTGTAAGAGAGAAAGAAACATACAAAAAGAAATGGGAAGAAAATGCAAGGACGGGACAGAGAGATGAAAAGAGAAATATGCAAAGCTTAAAAAGAAACAAGGAGAAAGATGAGAAAAAATAGTGAAAAAGAGAGAGAGAGAGAGAGGAAGGAAAGGGAAAAAAGAAAGAGAAAGGAGAAAAATAAAAAAAGGAAGAGAAAAAGTAAAAAGAAAGAAAAGAGAAAGTAGGAAGAGAGGAAAAAGAAAGAAAAAATAAAAAAGAAAATGAGAGGAAAAAGAGAAAGCAAAGAGAGAAAAAAGAGAAAGAAAAGAGGAAAAAGAAAAAGGAGGAGAGAGAGAAAGAAATAGGAAGAAAATATAAGAACAGGACAGACAGAAAAATGAAAAGAGGAATATGTGAAGCATAAAAATGAACAAGGAGAAAGATGAGAAGAAAAAGATAGTGAAAATGAAAGAAAAAGAGAGAAAAGGAAGAAAGGGAAAGAGAGAAAAGAGGAAAAGAAAATGGAAAAAGAGAAAGAGAAAGAAAAAGGAAGAGAAGTAAAAAGAGAAAGAAAAAAGAGGAAAAGGAAGATAGGAAAAGAAAGAAAAAATGAAAAAGAAAAAGAGAAAGAAAAGAAAATAAGAAAAAGAGAAAGGGAAGAGAGAAAAAAGAAAAAGCAAAAAGAAGAAGGAGGAAGGAGAAAAGAAAAAAAAGAGAGAAAAAAAATTATTATAGAGTAATACCAGTTCTGCACACAGCTGGTGGTTATTCTCCTTTGCTATCTCCAGCGCAGTCTGGCCTGCCTTATTTGCTAACGTAGCCATATCAGGTTTGGTCCGCAGTAAGAGCTTCATACATTCGGATTTGTTAAGTTGAGCGCACAGGTGAAGAGCTGTATTTCCATCCTTTGTGGTCTTGTCTAGGCTAGAGCTAAAATTTTTTTTTTAAAAAAAAGGCAAACAAAAATACCAGATTAAGACAGGCAACAAGCCAGAGCTGAATTGGGCTCATCTACAGAAGATTCAAAAAGTACACAACTGTCTTCTTTTTGACGACTTTTATCTAAAAATGTTTGCATTGTATGTATTTACCCAACCCATCCACACAAGCAGGTTGAGACAAGGTCAATTTTTTTAAACAGAGTTTAACAGGTTTGAATTCAGAGTTTTCCTTCTCCTAGACCAGTTGCCATACCAAGGTTAAAGAGCCCAGTCTGCCCTATAAATTGCCCATTGCTGGAGAGAGAAAAGTTGATTGGTTTGGTTTGGTTTGGTTTGATGGCATATCAACCTATATAGGTTATTTAACACCAAATCCATTTTTATGTAAATAATCTGTTCTATTGAAAACAGTTCAGTTTAACATAAGTACACAGTTTAATTGTCAAAAACATTTCCATTTCAAACTATTTAAGCAGTTATATGTAATAATTCGGTTAAGTGTAAATACAGTTTTAATGTCGAAAAACAGTTCTATTTGAAATAATTCAGTTAAGCATAAGCACACAGTTTAAATGTAATTACGGTTCAATTGTCAAAAACGTTTCTACTTCAAGCAATTCAGTTTACTCAATTCATTTTAGCATAAGTATGCTGTTAGTTCTATTTAACCCATAGATAGGGCCCTATCAGGTGCTACCACTCCGGGCCAGAGTGGACCTGGGAGCAATGGCAATGAAGGGGTACTCCACATTCCCCAAAGCTCCAGCACTGCTGGAACCTCACCATCAGATTGTTTAGTGTCATATCCAGGACACTCGTTTAGTGTCTTACCCCTCTGCAGAGGTGCAGTCAGTGTATTCTACAGCCCCAGCTGACTGGGCAATACACAGAGTTAAATGTCAGACAGTTTTATTTCAGATAATTCAGTTCAGCACTAGTATGCAGTTCGAATGTCAAAACAGTTACATCTCAAACAATTCAGTTTAGCATAAATACGCAGTTTAAATGCAAAAATCAGTATAATGAAAGAAGCACGTAGTTCTATTTAACCCATAGATAGGACCCTATCAGGTGCTACCACTCCAGGCCAGAGTGGACCTGGGAGCGATGGCAATGAAGGGGTACTCCGCATTCCCCAAAGCTCCAGCAATCCTGGAACCTCACCATCAGATTGTTTAGTGTCATATCCAGGACACTCGTTGGGGGGGGGGGTCTTGCCCCTCTGCAGAGAAGCAGTCGGTGTATTCTAAAGCCCCAGCCGACTGGGCAAGAGAAAAGTTGAATTCATACTTTTCCCAAGGGTATTAGTCCTATGTGAAATGCAAACAGCCTTGTCCAGGTTTTGAACTCAGGTCATCATGTCCACTTCCATAAAACTACGACCACAAGCACATCCACGTTGTTTACATTAGCCATCTCTTACAAGTTTGTAAAATTTATATGTGCAATAAGTCTCATGAATTAACACATTTGTCTTTAGAAAATGACAAAGTTAAGACAAATGAATAAATATTTGAAGGAGTCAAGCATATGATAATCATCTTAACTGTTAAATGATATTGTCAAGGAGACAAAAGGTAGGATGCAGCACAAAGTCAATCTTTAAACAACATTCAGCTGGTTTTAATTGAGAATTTTCATTCCCTTACACTGGCTATTATGGCAAGGCTAAATACCCCAGTCTGCCTTACTATTTTACCCATAGACAGGCAAGGTGAGATGGAGTCATTCCTTTCCAAAAAGCATTAGCTCAAAGTACAGTTATCTCAGAGTACAGTGTTTCCACATGAGTAAAATCAAAGAATAAAATTTAAATGCTCATTGATTCTCACCTCTTATCAGACTGTTCTCTCCTTTATAGCATATTAATTTAAGAAAAAAGGTGCAGTCATTTAATGCTCTATATGTATATCAAATTCATTTTACATATTTGTAAGATTTCAACACAAAATACATTTGTCCTTGAAGAACAAGATAGCTGACACAATACAAAGGAATGGATGCTCAAATGATGACACCACATGAATCAATCATTTCAGCAGCTAAATCCAACTGTTTAAGAATACAGTGTTTCCATATACTCATTAATTCAAACATCCTGTGGCTGTTAAGATAAACTACTGCAAAAATTAAGCAATTTTCTTTCTCCTGCAAACTTTTAAACATTCAGAAGAAAACAAAGAATTGTAACTTTTTTTTTTTTTTTTTTTTTTTTTTTTTTACTGAATGTATAGTTAAAACTTTCACAGAAAAACCGAAATAAAATAACAGAAATTAAATTACATATAAAAGATTTAAAGTAAAAAGATGAAATGAGATTCTTACATGCTACTGTTTTGTATAATGAAGTCGACCATGTATAAACTATTTCCATCATCTTGACTAATTGCCATGTGGAGTGAAGTCTCATCATCCTCCTAAAAGAAATGAATAAACAAATAAAAAGACATATTAAACTCCACAGAATATCTACTATAAATATGATTGGTTGGTTGTTTGGGTTTTATGGCATATCAACCTTTGTAGGTTATTTAATGCCAAATCCATTTTTATGCAAATTTCAAACAATTCAGTTTAGCATGAGTACACAGTTTAATTGTCAAAAACATTTCTATTTCAAGCTATTCAAGTTTAGTATAAGTATAGATTTTCTTTACACACAGGTAAATGTCAAAACTGTTCTATATTAAACAATTCAATTTAATGTAAGTACAATTTCAATGTCAAAAACAGTTCCATTTAAAACAATTTAGCATAAGCATGCAATTTAAATGTAAGTACACAGTTTATTTGTCAAAAACATTTCTATTTCAAGCAATTCAGTTTATCAAACAGTTCTAATTCAAACAATTCAGTTTAGCATAAGTACACAGTTCTATTTAATCCATAGATAGGGTCCTATCAAGTGCTACCACTCTAGGCCAGAGTGGACCTGGGAGCAATGACAATGAAGGGGTGCTCCGCATTCCCCAAAGCTCCAGCATCACTGGAACCTCACCATCAGATTGTTTACTGTCGTATCCAGGACTCTCATTGGGTGGGTGGGGTCCTTACCCCTCTGCAGAGGTGCAGTCGGTGTATTCTACAGACCCCGCCGACTGAGCAATATAAATATGAGGGTTATTCAATAAATAAGGAGAATTGTTTTGGAAAAAAAAAAAAAAAAGAAAAATATTTCTTTTTTGTGAAAAAATTTTTTCCCATAAATGTAAACTCTGCATTGTTTGGAATCGGTTTATAGCAAAAATTAATCTCACAAAAATATTTGTTTTGAGGCTATTCAAAATAGTGACTAATCAAATAGTATGCTACAGGCTTCAATAGATGTCTGTAAACAAATTTTTGGTAGCTGAGAAGTGTAAGCCATGTGACATTAACAGAAGAATTTGTGATGTGTACAGAGAAGCATATTTTAGTCAAAAAAATCTGTAGAAATGGGCTAAACATAGGCTTGCTACAATGAACCAAGTAGAAAAGAGAGACCCTGTAGTCGAAACACACTGGCTCTACAGTATACAAAAAAATCCACGCACAGCACTCAGTAAAGAAGGTCATGCTGACAGTGTTCTGGGATATGAAAAGATCGATCACTATTGATTTCCTTGAAAAAAGTGCTTCTAATTGCCAACTTCAAAATTTACCTTATTTATAGGAAGATGCGTGTGCGTATGTATGTGTGTGTGTATGTGTGTATATATATATATATATATAATGTTAATCTATTTTAACCCAATCAATCATGGTTTTATCATTCTTCACAATGTTCAAATCTGGAATTTAAAGTTACCAGTAATAGATTCAACACATCTTGAATTCTTGTAACTGAAATATGCTTTATTTTAGTGATTGATCAATATCTATCAAGTACATTATGAAAATGACTAGCACTTGAGTCAATATTGTTTACAGTTTATCTCTAATTATCTTCATATAACAAGAATAGGATAATAAAAGCTTCTCATTGGTTAGTTGCATTTATGGCATGTCAACTCTTGCTGGATTATTTTTTGCTGAAGTCAGTTTAATAATTATAACCTACAATATAAAAATGTATCTTCACAATCATCTTAAACAGGTAAACACTTTATACTTAGTTGCAATATTAATATTTTGAAAGACAATGTATTAATTTATTTTAAAATCATTTTAAGCATTATCTCAAACAGATTTAATTGACTCATAGGTGGGGAAACTAATAGATACTACCACTAGTTTCTTATAGTAATTAGTCCAGAGGAGAGCCTGACCTAACTAAACTAATTAAAATGAAAAAAAATAGCAACTGTTTGCTTCTGTGAATAGAACAGTCATTAAACAAAGGGATAAAAAAGGTAAAATAATTTTTTTTAAAAAGGTGTATAGATACCGTTTTTGGCAGAGTGGACATTAATTCCAGTCCCTCTGCATGGACCTGCAAGAGGGCAAATATATCCTTAGATGTAATTGCTTGCTGAAGATCTTGTTTCAATTCTTCCTTGTCTGTACATGTCTGGATAGCATATTTATGTTGTTCATATTTAGCTTTGATAAATTCACGGCGTTCATTCCTGAAAGAGAGAAAATTTCAAAACAGCTTAGTAAAAGCCTACCTAAAACCCATGGTATGATTATCAATAACATACAAAAGTCTATTTAGAAACGATTGTATCCATTATGTGAATTGTTTCAAAAAATACAAATTGAATTACATTCATTAGATTTCATCTAATCTCATTTGAAAGATTTAATCTTGAAATCAAGATGCTTAAGATGAGAAATTTTTATCTTGCAAATGTAATAATTTTTCTGAAATGTTAAAAAGAAAAAAATCTGTAGTTATTTCTTAAATAGCAAGCTGAGTTGACATAATAGCAATCAACTTGGAAAATGAAATTGATAAAGGCATTAATCTACTTCTCCTTCAGCTAAATAGTATATCTGGATACTCTAGCTTTGATGGTGGACAACCAATCTAAGAGAAGGAAAACTTTGAATTTAAAACCATAGAAAAGGTACTGAAAAAGCACTCCACTATTTCTAAGAATAGTCACGGTAATGTACTGTTTACTCAAAGAAAATTATAGCAAATGACCATTGCCCAAGTCCTAGTATGAACATGACACTTTCCATTTTCAGGAATTAACATTATTACTCAAACATTTAAGATACAGAAGGCTGACAGTAATAATGTAAAATCATAACTGCAGTTTTATGGCAGAACACTTTCTATAGAATAGTTATGAAAGACCAAATAAATTTAGATTATTCACAATTCATACAGCCAAAGTTTATTCCATATTGAAGACTTTGAATTGTATAATACAGGTAGGCTAACAAATACCGCATATTTCTTAGGAGTGATCTAAAATAACAAATAAAATGTTATCACTTCAGAGACGAGATTTTAAATTTTCAACAGGAAGCATGCTTAGTATAATGGTTACCATTGTAGGAAATGGAATCAGTGACCTCAGATCAAATCCTGGATAAGGGTGTTTGCTTTTCACTTTGTACTAATGCTTTTGGTTTGGTTTGGGTTTTTTTTTGTTTAAAGGTATATCAACCTTCACGGGTTATTTAATGTTAAATCCATCCTTGCTGAAGAACAGAAGTGGTACTGTCTAACCCAGAGCAGCAGAGGTTCATACCTTTCCCAAGTTTAGCTAATGCCTTTGGGAAAAGCAAAAATCCATCTCCCTCCCAGCTATGGTAAATATCAAGACAGACAAGGTTCTTTAGCCTTGGTTAAGCAACCAGTCTAGGAAAAGGAAAATTAAATTCAATCCAGCTTTACTCTGCTTAAAAATTTACCTTGTGTTACATCCAGCTATTTTGGGTAAATATATACTTTAGATTTAGAGGTACCTGTGGTGCAATGGTTATTATCATAAGAAATGGACACAGTGACAAGAGTTCAAATCTTGTACAAGACTGATTGCATTTCACATAGCACTAATACCCTTGAGAAAGGTATGAATCTAATTATTTTCCTTTCAGCTATGATTAAATAGTAGGGCAGACTGGTTTCTTTAGCCTTAGTTAGAAATCCAGTCTGGGAGAAGGAAAACTCTGAATTCAAACCAGTTGAACACTGTTTAAAAATTTACCTTATGTTACATCCTGCCCATGTGGAGAGATTGGTAAATACATACTTTAGATCTTTTATTTCATGGATTCCATTATTTCTCGCAGAAAGTTCTAATCCTCTCAGCCATTTGAGACCAGGATTTTTAAAAAAACAAACAAACTCTTATTCAGTGTTTTATTAATGAAGATAAGTCCCAAATAAAGATGATTAAATTAAAAGATGCTGCTCATGAGAAGAAAAAAGAAAAGTGTGTACGTACATGCCACTTGTAGGCTTTGGTTTTAATGAAGGATCCAATGCAAGTTTTGCCTCCATTATATCATTGAATCCACTGTTCCCTACAACACGTGCCAACTGCAAAGAAAAAAAAATAGCAAAGATATTAGCTATGGTGCATTATACCGCACACAGATTTTTAACTTGTATTTTTTATGGCAACTACTCAGACTGTCAGTCTACAGCCATTCATAAACAGCAGTTAAAAAGAATCAGCTCTTGGCAAAAGAGATGTAATTTTAAGTCTCACCAAGAGCTTATATTTCATTTCTGATTTTCATGACATCTAATAGCCATAGACTAATAGTGAATAATTTTAGAAAAAAAAAAAAAAAACAACTAAAACTAAGACGAAAGAAAAACAAGTCAAAAATTAATAATGATTGACAATGCTTCATTTAATAAATATCTAAGATAATATTACTAATGCAAGAAATTAAACTGTTTAATTTTTTTTTAAGGGTGAAGGTTTAAATACTCACAAGTAATTGGGAGGTTCCTAGTTCATCTATCACAATACTTTGTGTCCGACTGATGTGTACACCTACTTCTCGATGAATGCCACAACACTCAAGACAAATTAATATACCAAGATTTGTCGACAGCCACTCCGGATCTGCAAAAATATAAAACAATTATAAAATCCTTGAAAGTCAAACTTGTTTAGCTTTACAAAAGTTAATAAAAATGATTACTGCATATATAATTTGTCATTTACCAACTTTAGCTCATCATGTTGTATACTCTTAATCATAACAACACAACGAAGAAAGACGAGTGAAGACTTCTTTAGAAATAATATTTACCTCTCACTTTATTGTAACGTTTGTATGTGAGAGGGAGCTGGAGACCGAACAGAACAGCAATATATTGACCCCCACTCTTATGGCCGTCAGCGTTGTGTCTTTCTCGTTCTCCAGGGATGCTTAACCGGAGGCCCAGGGGCCCAGCTCTCTGCTGGATGATAGCTTTCTTTACTGCATCTTATCACCAACTTCTCTGGACCCCAACTCATCAGGGCCCCAAGGGCTCTCTCCGCCAGGCTTCTCTACCACATCTTGTCTTCTAACTCGTCTAATCTCCAACTCCAACTGTCTGACTTTTTGTCTTGACCGAGTTATATAATAGTTCAACGCCCACTCAATTGCCTACTCAATCTTTGGAATGGCATGTTTGATCATCATCAAGCGGAAATAACTGTCATGCAGTTCAGAGGTCACTCTCTTCCGGTGCATCACTCTGTAGTGGCACGGTGGGACCTTCACTTTGTCCCATATTATCAGCCGAGCTCACCTGCGCGATTTCTTTCGATTACTGGCCATTGGGATGTGTCACTTCCTTCCGGTGCATCACTTTGAAATGGTATATTTGCCCGGGTCGAAGGTCAAAATACAACAATCACATGGCGGGGGTGTCTTCATGGTATAATGGTTAAAGCAAGGGACTACGGAATCGTAGTAAGCGAGTTCGTACTCCAGTCGCGCTATTACATTCACTTTCAGGCAAATACCCTTGGGAAAGGTATGAACCCCCTTATCCTCCCAGCTATGGGTTAAATAATACTACTACTGTTCTTCTAGGAGAATGGCATTGGCATTAAATAACCTACAAAGGTTGACATGCCATTAAACAAAGAAACCAAACCAAACCATCATCACATGGCTGAAAGTATGTGGCACCCAGTGTGAATCAAACTCACTGAGAATGGTTTGCTAATTTAGCTCCCTAACTATTTCACCCCATGACCTGCCCGTACTCAAGTATAGGTTGACCCTTGATTCATGATTATGAAAGCCTCAATTTATGGAAATAATTCATGAAGCCAAAAGTTCTTCGTAGTTTTACTCCTTATGTTTGAATTTTAACCTTATAAAATTTATTTACAAATCATGTCATGATTTTTTTTTTCTCAAGAAAGGTAATTCCATGTATATGAAATGTTAGAAAGAGAATAGTTTCCCTTGTCTATTGATGAATAAATAATGAAATGATTTGATTTCTGTTTGTGAATGATTGTTAAAGCATATGTCTAGGAAAAAATAGTAAAGTTGGCAACCTGAGTCTAGGGTGATCCAAAGGCTCCCTTTTCAATAGCTACTACACCAAGGTGTAGGGGAAGGCACTACTCCATTCCCAGGATTGCTTCACTTTACCCTTGATCCTCACCTTATAGGGCTGAGTGCTAAGCAAGGCAGCATCAAGTACTATTTTTTGAGTCGTCGGTATGACTCGACCTGGGATTGATCCCGGTCTCCCAGACCATTGGCGAACATTCTGTAAAACCTTCAACTTGAACAGAATCCAATGATGAAGGCTAGCTTTTCTTTTTGGTTTAATGTTATTGAATCTTAGTGTGTGGGATGGACTCAATGCACTGTCTTCCCTCACTATAAAACGCTTTAAGCACGGGTATTGCTTGATATCATAGGATTATTGCAAAATGATGGAACAAAAAAGCCATACATGAATTCAAGATAGCAGCTAATATATATAGACTAAAGAATATCTGAGTGATATATTTACCAGGAGCTCCGCAGTCACAACAAAACTGATTTCCAGGTAGTCGCTTTACACGGTCAATTATACTACTGGTCAGTTCTCGGACACGTTGACTGATCGAAGTGGAGTTGCTATTATCCTGGAATGCTTTCAGTAACACTTCTTCCTTGGCATTGTTTAATACTGATATCCACCTGTCAAAGATAAGAAAAAGAAAATAGAAACACATCTATGTTTAGATAGACAGGGAAAAGCAAGTAACAATCAACACTTATTTACAACATTGATTCATCATTAAACCAAGGATAGACTATATTATATATAATGAATAAAAATTTTAAATATATGTAATTTAGTGGTGACCATGGTATAATGTTTATCATCATAGGAAATGGACAAGGTGACACAAGTTCAATTCTTGAGCAAGACTGATTACATTTCACATAGCAATAATACTCTTGGGAAAGGTATGAATCCAATTATTCTCCCTTCAGTTCTGGATAAATAGTAGGACAGACTAGGCTCTTTAGCCTTGGTTAGGCAACCAGTCTCGAAGGTAAACTCTGAATTCAAACCTGTTAAACTCTCCTTAAAAATTGGCCTTGTGTCACATCCTGCCTATGTGGAGGTGTTGGTAAATACATATACACCATATACCTACATTCATATATAATTTAGATCTTCCTAGTTTGGAAACTGATAAATGTTTTATTACTATGATCTTTAAAAAAAAATGTATTAAGATAAATAAATTTTTTTTTTTTTAATTACATAGACATATAAAATTAAGTAAAAAGATTATAAAGTCTGATTAATTATACTCATCAATTATAAAATATTCCTCTATTAGCAATGAACAATACAATCAACTGAGAATAAGAGTCCATAATCTTTTCAGCCCAAGAGCTACAAAGATGATCTAACTCAGGATAAGTCAAAATAACCCAGGCCTTTCTCTCAATCTCTTCATTAGCCCTTGTCTTCCATTCCATAAATTAAGAAAATAAATATAGCTTCAGGTACCATTTAACCCAGTACAATCTGTCATATGATACTTGTAGAAGAGATAGGTAGTCTCAAACAATTCCCTTTGTCTACTGAAATGCTATAAAGTAGAAGCTTTCAAACTCTGGCAACCCAAGAAGTTCTCCTGGTTAAAGGATACTTCCATCAACAACCCCATGCAAAAAGAAGCAATACTTACTCTTCCATTTCTTTTTCTTCATCTGCCTGGAAATGGTATGTTCTGTTTTCTGAAGAGAATAAATAAAAATGAATTATCTTGATAATGGATGTGAGATTTACTGTATTTATTTGTGCTTAAATGCATGGCTGAGGGATTTCGTTTTATATATCTTGCCTTTGGGTTTAGTTAGGCTGAGAACCTTTCGGTTCAGCGCATGGGTTAGGTAGGTGCAAACATGAGTGCAGGTGTGGAGCGGACGTGTCATTCAGAGATGTCACAATAAAAATCCCAGATAGAAAATGTGACCAGGGGGATGTGAATGACGTCATGCACCGGAAGCGTGCGTGGAGGATTTTGGGGGATTTGAAAAAAGTCAGTTAGTTGAGTTTTGCCTTGGAAGAAGACGGTTGACTTTCGCTTGCTCGCCGAGGCCTGGCTACGGGCGCCACACGTGATGGGGGGCAGATGAAAAAGCCAGCTTAGAAAGATTGTACCTCTCTCCTTATGTCAAAAAACCTTTAAACTCAAAGGTAATAAAAAGTTTCATACCTGAACTAAGAAGTCGTAAGTGTTTTTCATGTTTCGGGATTCCTATGTTATCTATATATGAGTTATGGACATTATGAACATTTTGCGTACCAGTATGAATATGTCTATTTCACATATCCGTATCTGGCTATGTAACATAACCACTACTTGAGCAAATACTTTTTTATGGTTAAAAAAATCAAATTTAATCCCTCTAAAATGGCCAGATGTATCTATGTCTTGAGGTTTACATCAGCTTTTAAAATTCTCCTAAGTTAACTAAAAACTGATTATTTCACATCCATTCAGGTAAAGATTGCATTATGAACAAAGAATAAAATGAATTCATTGTTTGTTTTTTCTGTTTGCATTCTTTTTTTGGAGGTGGATCTGTATGACACAAGATTGCATTACATACAAATAAATGAAATTGAAAAAAAAATAACAATATTCATATCTCTATGAGCCATAGAATAGATAGAAAATAAAATTTTAAAAAAAGAAAAAAAATTGTGCTTAATTATAATATCAATTTTATAAATAGGATGTGAGTTGACATCTAACTTAATGGATGCTAAAAGCAGCCTTTAAGTGAGAATTGTTAAAAGATGAAGAACTTTAAAAAAATTTATTTTGTTTTGTGAAGTGTAAATTTCTTTTAATACAAGGTCTCAGTTTCTGGTAAGGTATTGTGACGGCAAAATGACTAAAATCCCAAAATGGGACTTTATTTTCGCACGTGTGAAGACGGGGCAGGTTGGCACTTGATCCCCTACAGAAATAAGTCCTGTTCAGAGTTCTTTTCTCAGGCAGATAAGAACTGGCATATTACGTGAGGGAATAATTTAAGGCCAGACTGACCGCCGCTGGCAAGGGGTTCCAAATTTCACACTATCACACACCCACCAGGTCGCTTTCTTCTTTCCCCGAGATAATGGAAGAAAGTGAGCCTATAGGTCTTAGTTGTAATAATATTGATATTGCTACCGTCGGCAACTCCGGTTTCCCGTGTGATACTTTAGGAATTAAGAGGACAGTTCTAAGCAAGATAATGTAAGGCGAATGGAAGCTGAAAGGAAAGCATGGAATAATAACATAGACCACATGGTAAAATTAAAATACATAAGTTCTTTACTACGGTTATATACATATATATGTTCAAAATGTCAAAGATATGTAATAGGATAGTCCATGAATATGAATGTCTTTTCTTGGCTTTTATCCTTTTTCAAATTGAGAGAGAATGGTAACAAAAATTTGGGTGTAAAGGGAAAATGTCCCAAAGTTACTTATCTTATTTTTTTGACGGGGTTCCACTGGAGAATTTCTCTTCTTTCACGGGCTAATAGACTTCGTATTGCTTTTAATGCTGGCTTGAGAGACTTTGGAGTCCCTCGTGTCTCAGTCTTTTGTCTTTAGCCCGGAGTGAAATGGCTATCGTCCGTCTGCCACGAGACTTGTCCAAAAACTATCTACTTTTTTTGTATTTTTCCGTTGAGGGGAAGGGGACCCTACTTCCGTTTGGGGTCCCCCCACCAATCATTTGGCTTCATTTTCTCCTTCCCCTTCCGATGTCCGGCGACCCAAGGTCACTTAGGTGCAAACATCTGTGTGACCCATAATCATTTCTAACGGTCACTTTTTGACTGCTAGAAAATTTTAGTTCAACGTGAGCCATCACGTGACACCTCCCTGCTTAAGAGAAGAAAGGGAGATGAATAGAAATACCATAGAAAAAAAAAGGCAATTCAATTCACTATTCTTTCTCCTTTTCTTTCACTTTTTTTTTTTTTCACTTTACTTTTCTTTCATCCCCTTTCTTCTTCACGCTTTGACGAATTCTTTCCTTTTCTTTTTTTTTTTCGTCCTTCCTTTTTTTCACTATAGAGGAAAACAATTTCTCTTCTCTTTCTTTCTCTCTCTCTCTCCCTTTTCTTTTTCTTTAATCTTGTTTTCCTTTCTTTCTTTTTCTCTATCGGCTTTTGGCCGTATCATATTTCAAACCTTGAGGAGGTAAGCCCTTCTTTCTTTCTTCGTCACTTTTGACGACTTTATAAGCTTGGTTATTAAGCTCTGGGGGAGGAGGCTTCCTTTTCTTTTCTCTCTTTCCCCTCTTCGTCACTTGTTGACGAACCACTTTCTCGTCCATCTCATATTTCAACATTGGGGACGAGAATTCCTCATTTCCTGTAGTTTCTCTCTCTCTCTTTCTTTCTCTCAACAACTATGAAAGAATATTCTGCTACTACATTTTTGTGGGGCGTTAGAGAAATAAATTTGGGTACTTTTTTATTAATTTTTCTAAGCCCTCTCTCTCCGAAACAGACAATTGGCCTAATTTTTCCTCGAATTTATTCGGCACTGCTGAGTTCTCAATTTTTCGAGGTTGGCCTTCTTGACGGACATACCTCTTCAATTTGTTTGTGTGACACACTTGTGTCTTCTTCTTTCCCTCGTTGGTATCAATTCTGTATGTCCTCTTGTCTATTCTCTGTGATATTACGTAGGGACCTATATATCTTCCACCACAGTGGGGTCCTTTATTCGATGATAGTAGCAGGACTTCGTCGCCCTTCTTAAATTCTTCTTTCGTAGCCACTTGTGAGGGTCCTCTTATTTTCCTCTTATCCTCTTGATAAGTATTAGGGAATTTATTCCTATTATTCGTTGGACCTTCATCCTTTTTCTGACGACTGGTCCTTTTATCTTCTTGTTTATTGAGGGGTGGAAGGTTCACTTCTTTTCTTTCCACCTTCTCACTTTGCGAGCGACTGTGTCGTTTATATCTCGCACGTGGCTCAGCCGCCATCTTGTCTTCATGCTGGGCGTTCGTTCTCGCCATCTTTCTTTCTTCATTTTTGGCGCTCATTTTCGCCATCTTTTTTCCATGTTTGGCGTTCATTCTCGCCATCTTTCCATCTTCATTTATGGTGCTTATTTTCGCCATCTTTTCCGGGTGACACTTTTTAGTTTTTACTTCATTTCCCAGTATGAGGGAAATTCCTTTCATAGGTAGCTTGTCTACCACACCAACTTTAATTGGTCCATCTTTCCACTGGGACTTTAGGGTTATTTTACACAGCGGTATTTTTACCCTCTTTCCGCCGATACCCTCTATCATCACAGTCTCACGTGTTGCTTCTATTACCCTTTTAGGTAATTTATTTCGTAGAAGTAACGACTGAGATGCTCCGGTATCTCGTAAAATTGAGACTTCCACTGGTCCTCCTTGTGGGCCTCTTATCATCCCTTTTTTCGTCCAAGGTCGATAAGACTTGTCTACTCTAGCGGTCGTGACAGCTCCCTGTGGTTTTCTCGGCTGGGTCTGGTTTCTTTCAGGACCTTTTCCTAGCTGGCACCTTATGGCTATGTGACCAGCCTTTCCACACTTGTAGCAGACCACTGTTCTGCTGCTACTTTGGAAGGTCCTTCTATTTCCTTCCTTAGGTCTTCCTTCAGGACTTAATTCAGCTTTAAACTTCACTCTGTTTCCTGTGAAGGTTTTTTCCTTCGTCTTTCGGTGTGTGAGGATGTATTCGTCTGCTAGTGCGGCCATTTCATAGGTCACGTCAGTTTTTCTTTCACTTAGGTGAACCCTGACTTCTTCTGGCACACAGTTTAAAAATTCTTCAGCTAATATTAGCTGCCGGAGTTTCTCAGCATCTCCGTCTATCCTCTTAGAGTCACACCACTTATCCAGCGCGTTCTCCTTTTCTCTCAGAAATTCCATATAAGACTGGTTTTCAGTTTTTCTCTGTGTTCTGAATTTCTGTCTATAAGCTTCTGGAACCAATTCGAAGCTTTTAAGAACCGCTGCTTTCACCAAATCGTAGTCGGCGCAATTTTCTGTCGGCAGAGTTGCATATGCTCTCTGTGCTTTTCCTGTCAGCACAGTTTGGAGTAGCATCGACCAGCATTCTTTCGGCCATCCAAGATTTAGTGCAGTTCGCTCAAAATGTGCGAAGTACCCGTCCACGTTGGCTTCTTCAAATTTTGGGACTAGCCTCGCTTGCTTCGTTACTTCGAAACTGTCATGGCTTTCTTTGCGTCCTCTTATTGCCAAGTCGACTTCTCGCAGCCTTGTTTCTTGCTGAATTTTTATTTTCTCCAGTTCTATTTTATTTCTCTGTAGTTCCATTTGTGCTTGTATTTTAATTTTCTCCAGTTCAATTTCTTCTGGAGTCATTCTTATCATTTCCGTTGGTAGCTCTTCTAATACTGCTTCCTCGAAAACATTTTCGTCCACCATGTGACTTGCTATCTCTCTCACGAGTTCATGCTTTCTCATAGAATTCTGAACATTTAACTCAAGCTTCTCGCCAATTTTTATTATCTCGCTTTTTCTCAGCCTCTCCAACTTTTCCATGGAGGGTTCTTTTAAAAAGTTCTCTATTTTGTCCATTTTTTTTTTTTTTTTTTAAATTTTTCCAAACAGTTATATCAACAAGTAATTTGACTGTTTCAACAATATTCCTTTTTTTCCTTTCACGGTCTCCCAGGGTAGATTTAAACGGCAGGAATTGTCACACGACTACTAGCAATAAATATTATTTATAATATTAAATCCCGGACGTGAGCCCCCATTTTAGGTCTGTGACGGCAAAATGACTAAAATCCCAAAATGGGACTTTATTTTCGCACGTGTGAAGACGGGGCAGGTTGGCACTTGATCCCCTACAGAAATAAGTCCTGTTCAGAGTTCTTTTCTCAGGCAGATAAGAACTGGCATATTACGTGAGGGAATAATTTAAGGCCAGACTGACCGCCGCTGGCAAGGGGTTCCAAATTTCACACTATCACACACCCACCAGGTCGCTTTCTTCTTTCCCCGAGATAATGGAAGAAAGTGAGCCTATAGGTCTTAGTTGTAATAATATTGATATTGCTACCGTCGGCAACTCCGGTTTCCCGTGTGATACTTTAGGAATTAAGAGGACAGTTCTAAGCAAGATAATGTAAGGCGAATGGAAGCTGAAAGGAAAGCATGGAATAATAACATAGACCACATGGTAAAATTAAAATACATAAGTTCTTTACTACGGTTATATACATATATATGTTCAAAATGTCAAAGATATGTAATAGGATAGTCCATGAATATGAATGTCTTTTCTTGGCTATTATCCTTTTTCAAATTGAGAGAGAATGGTAACAAAAATTTGGGTGTAAAGGGAAAATGTCCCAAAGTTACTTATCTTATTTTTTTGACGGGGTTCCACTGGAGAATTTCTCTTCTTTCACGGGCTAATAGACTTCGTATTGCTTTTAATGCTGGCTTGAGAGACTTTGGAGTCCCTCGTGTCTCAGTCTTTTGTCTTTAGCCCGGAGTGAAATGGCTATCGTCCGTCTGCCACGAGACTTGTCCAAAAACTATCTACTTTTTTTGTATTTTTCCGTTGAGGGGAAGGGGACCCTACTTCCGTTTGGGGTCCCCCCACCAATCATTTGGCTTCATTTTCTCCTTCCCCTTCCGATGTCCGGCGACCCAAGGTCACTTAGGTGCAAACATCTGTGTGACCCATAATCATTTCTAACGGTCACTTTTTGACTGCTAGAAAATTTTAGTTCAACGTGAGCCATCACGTGACAGTATTTAAAAATAACAGATTTGGTTCAATATAAACCTATAATGTTAATGTATACCTAGATTAACACAAAAGAGAATGGGTTGTATTTCAGAAATACAAAACTATAAGACACAGAAAAACAATGATAATGTTATAATATTATGATGTGCGGATGGTTATGGATTTAAATGAAGCAGAGGAGACTGGAATGAATAGGTTTTATTGTCTCAGTCTACAAACCAGAACTGCTTCACAGTGAGCTCATAACCGGAAGAAGGGATATGGGAGAGGAGGAGGAGGACGGGATGGAGCTGCTACTACTAATAATACAACATCCCCTTCTCTATTGAAGGAGAAATACACTGGGCTGTAATGGGCTGGAAACAGTTTATGTGAAGGGGGTGTGAGGATAGTTCATTGGTTTCTATGTCACAGGTCAAGCCTCTGTATAGGTTTGCTCAACCTGCTGGATCTATGAAGTTTGGCAAGTGTGGACAGAATTGGTGAGTTGATGCTTGAAGTGGTTGATAGGTGACCACTGGCTGGCCTTAGGTCCTGTGCTGGGATAGTGGTGTGAAGATAACAAAGTTGGTGTGTGCCGCAACATGTTTTCAGTTGGTGCTAGAACTTCATGTTGTCTCCCCTGCCCTTTGTTGGCCTAAATGACTGCCGGTTTCTGCAATGGATTACACTGCTGGCAAGTTTTACCAGGTATGACCTTGGTTCTGCAGCAATCTGCACAATCTTTCCTGGTTCCCAGAGCCTGGTTCTTTTGTTCTGAACATGAACCAGTTGACCGATATGTAACTGTGAGTGTTGATGGCTATTCTTTCGGTCATACTATTTCTTTATTTCTTCTTTGCTCTTCTCCAACTCTACCTTTGTTTGTTCATCTCCTAGTTGTGGTTCCGAGACCAGTGGGGTCCTCATGGGTCTTCTATTCAGTAACTCTGCTGGGGATTTGATTTGAGTTGATAGCGGTGTGGCCCTGTAAGCTATCATTGCTAGGTGGCTGTCTGTGTTCGTCTCTCATGCTTTCATCAATAACCTCTTACAGATACCCACCATCCTCTCCACTAATCCATTTGATTGGGGGTGGTGTGGTGAAGAGGTAGTGTGCCTAAAGTTGTAAGATTTGGCAAAGTTTGCAAACTCTGTACTGGAATACTGTGGCCCATTGTCGCTGTATACTACCTCGGGAACGCCTTGTTCTTTGAAGAAGAGTTTCATTTGTCGAATTATTGCGGCTGATGTGGTCAAGTGGAGATGCCATATGAAGAGGCTGCGGCTGTAATGGTCTACCACTAGTAAGAATTCCTTATCTTCTATGGTAAAGATGTCTGTACTGACATACTGCCATGGGTAGGAAGGGGTCTCATGCTGGTGTAGTGTCTCTGATGGGATACTGGGTTGGTACTTCTGGCATGTGGAACAGTGTCCGATTAGTTCCTCTATGTCCTTGTTGATACCGACCCAAAAAACTGATGTTCAGGCCAGTAAACATGTTTTTTCTACCCCCTGGTGGGATGAATGTAGTTGTTGTAGAATGTCCAGTTGGAGTGAGAGGGGTATAATGATTTTGTTGCCTTTAAGGAGTATCCCATCCTGGAGCCCAATTTCATCCCTATAGTTCCTGAAAACTTGTACATGAGGGCGGCAGTTGGATCGGTTGGCTGGCCATCCAGACATAACAGTGTTGGTGAGCTCTTTCAGTACTGGGTCTTTGAATGTTTCTACCTTGATATCTTGTAGGCGAGTTGGGGATGCGTTGAGGTGTGCATTAAGTAGGTGGATGTGAATGTCTATATCACTGATTGGCTTCCCTGGGCTTGGTGACACCCTGGACATGCAGTCTGCTATCGGCATGGATTTTCCTGGATTGTATTTGACTGTGAAGTCATAGCCTTGGATCTTAAGTAACATTCTTGCCTACCTTAGTGGTGCATTAGCAAGATTTTTTAAGGCTATTGATTCTAGCGGTTTGTGATCTGTTTGTATTGTCACCTCTTGGCCCCATATATAGTGATGGAATTTTTCCAATCCAAAAACCACTGCTAGCATTTTGCGTTCTATATTGGAGTATCTTGTCTTTAACTTTAAAAAAAATTTTGTTTTGTGAAGTGTAAATTTGATAAGGTTTTGCTTGCTAGAGCGACTGGCATTCCATTTTGGATGAGGGCTGCACCTAGTCTGGCTGATGATACATCTACTTGTATATTGATTGGTGCTTTTGGGTCAAATATTTAAGCACAGTTGCTTTTCCTATTTCCTCTTTGACATTGTTGAATGCCATCTGTTCTTGTTCTGTCCAGATGAACTGCATTTTTGTCAACAGAAGGTCTTGGAGTGGCTTGGTCAGCATTGCTAGTTGTGGTGAAAATTTGTTTAAGTAATTTGCTATCCCCAGGAATCTCGCTAGTCGTTTTTCGTCTTTTGGTGGCTTCATCTGGGCGATCGCCTCTATCTTCTTTGGGTCTGGTTTCAATCCATCCCTTGTTATGATATGACCAAAGAATGAGATTTCTTGTGCGCAGACCACTAATTTGTCAGGGTTGAACTTGCAGTTCTTTGACCGAGCTCTTTCTAGGAGTTCCTTGAGTACCTTGTCATGGTTGCTGCCATCCTCCTCAAATCCAATAATAACGGTGTCATCAGATATTGAGAGGACATTCTTGATGTCCCCAAAGGTCTCAAACATAGCTTGCTGAAATTCGTCTTGGGCACTCTTGACTCCCATTGGGAAGCACTTAAACATATAGGGTCCCTCCGGGGTGATGAATGTAGTTAGCTCTCTTGATTTTTCATCTAGTTTCATGTTCCAGTAGCCAGATTTCACATTAACTATTGAGAACCATTTTGCTCCATGAATTCTGGAGATGATTTCCTCAAATGTTGGTGTAACAAAGTGTGGCCGCAACACTGCCTTGTTTAAATCCTTGGGGTCCAGGCATAGCCTGACAGATCTGTTGTTTTTTGTGACACATACAAACAAGTTGACCCAGGACATCGGTTTTGTTACGAGAGTTATTATGTCCTGGTCTACAAGGGAATCTAGCTTTGCTTTGAATTTCTCTTTCAAGGCTATTGGTACCCAACGGGGTGGGTGTATTACTGGGGGTACTGACGGGTCAATCTTAATGTTGTACTCCCCTGGTAGGCACCCACTGCCTTTGAACACATCAGCAAATTCCTTGAGTATATGCTCTCTTTCTTTCACGTCTCCTTTTGGCTTTGATTGCGTTGCTACAGTTGAACTGGTCAGCTATCTTGGTCCCTATTGTAAAATTAAGGGTCACTAGTCCCAGTTTCCTTGAGGTCTGGAGCCCAAGTAGAGTGGGTCCTTTGCTATTCACCACGTGGAAGTTGGCGCTTGTAAATTTATCACCATATCTGACCCCTAGGTGACACATGCCCACTTGGTCGATTGGGATGCCCCCAAAGACGAATAGTCAGATTGGAGTGTCTCGAAGGTGTACATGCTTGAGTCGTTTGAAATATTCCCAAAGAATAAGGTTACTCATAGCACCTGTGTCTACCTTCGTGTTTATTTCTATTTGGGACATTTTGTTCCCTACTGTCAATTCTGCATATGCCTCTCTTGCGTCTGCTGGGGTATGGGATTCTGCTATTTTGGGTCCAGATATGGTATGGAAGTATGCTTCTGTTGGCGTGTGGTCGTCTTCCTCATCGCTGGGTGTTGTTATATTGTGGGTGTTTCTGTTTCTTGGGGTTCTTGTTGATCTTGGAGGCCCATCTCATTTATGAGGTTTTTCCTTTTGCTGGGTATTCGCCTCTGTAATGGCCTTTCTCATAAAAGTAGCAGTTGTTGTAGTACTCTCTCCCAGCCTTTATTGCATGGGCATCTTGTGTTTTTCCTCAGGAATCTGTGGTGCACTTAGTGTGTTTTGTATTGCCTCCATCTGCTTCAATGTTGCCTTTTCTGTCTCTGTGACATGTAGGGCTTCTGCAATGCTGAGGTTATTTCCTTCCTTGAGTAAGGACTTTTGTGTGGACTTAAGGTTTAGCCCAAAAATGAAAAGGTTGACCAGAAGGGTTTTCTCAACGGGTGGATCATACTCATACTGTTTCATAATTTGCTTTAACATCTTCATAAATGCGTGGGCTGGTTCATCAGGTTGTTTTGCCGGCACTGTAGGAGCTGGTATCTTGAGATGCAAAAGTTTGACCTTGGCTCTATATATGCGCGAAATTTCTTGATGTAGTTTTCTATGTTACGCGCTTCACTTGCCTCAAATTCGAATGTGTCACTCCAGTCTTGGCCTTCAATCCCCGACCACAGCAGCAGATAATTTACTTTTACTTTCCCACTGATGTCCTTGAGTAGCCCGTTAAAATGCAACATAATCTGTTGGAGAAATCTGTCAAATTCTTTTGGTAAATTGGTACTTTGCCAATCCATAGAGGGAGAAAGTATTTGGCAGGCCATTGTTAATGAAGAGAATTAGTGATTAGCACCCTTAGATGAGATGACTTGGTTTTTGATTTTTTTTTCTTTGCCTTGTTTTTTGTTTTTTTTAACAAGGGATCGGTGATTTTTATTGATTCACAAATTGATTCAACGGCGTATGGTATTTGTTTATAATGAGTGGCAGTGCAATAGTTTGAGTTGTTTGATTTTATAACAATAATAACGATAACAATATAGTAATGAGTCGCCTACCTTGTATATTCTTGACGCCTATTAATTTGACAATGTTTTCTCCTTTGTTTTTAAATGCATTGTCTCTCGTCTGTAACTTTGTAAATTTGTTTACTATTGGAATTCCTGGGTTGACACTTATATTTCGTAACATTCACTTTACACTGGGATTAATACAACTTGGTTTGAAGTCCTGGTAGTGCTCCCACATGACGACTTGATTTTTTTTTTTAATTTTCTTCTTCTGTCAGTTTGTTTTGAATTTCTACTATAACCAAGTGTCTGTCAGTTATTTGCAACCACTCCTGACACCATGTTGTAATATTATGATGTGCGGATGGTTATGGATTTAAATGAAGATGAGAGGAGACTGGAATGAATAGGTTTTGTCTCAGTCTACAAACCAGAACTGCTTCACAGTGAGCTCATAACCGGAAGAAGGAATATGGGAGAGGAGGAGGAGGAGGACGGGATGGGGCTTCTACAACTAATAATACAACAGATAATCTCTGATTAAATAAATTAGATAGAATTAAATATATTGCAACAAACCAGACTAATACTTTTTAAAAAAATTAAAGACTGTCTTAAATATTAATCAACTGTCATAAAAATCAAGAAAATTGAATTTACTTGAGCTGGATATAAGATCAAAACATTTTTTGCCAGGGTCATCAGGAACCAACTGCAAAAGAAAAAATAAATTAAAATTACAAAAACAGAAAATTAATGTGACACAGTTTAAGATAAAAGAAAAAAAGTCTTTAAAAACATCATCAATAAATGCATCTATATATTATAAAAATAAACTCATTGCAGCATATTTACTTATAGTCTAGCTACTTCAGCATAGGTTAAATATAGATCAACATTATGAAGTAAGTAATAATTTAAATATTATATCATTTTATAGTATTGAATCAATTTAGAGAGCTATTGCAATGTAAAATAATAATTATTTGAGTCTAATTAATTTCAAAGTAAAAACTTCATCGTCAGAGACTTTTTTTTTTAAATTGAACACGATGTTGTACGTTCAAATTTTCAAGGGGGGGTTGTAAACATGGTGTTACAAGAACCCAAAAATTTATTAATTATAAATTAAAGAACCCAATAATTAGCCCATCATTTGAACTATAAAAAAAATATATAAATCATGTACCTATGATTAGGACTAAAAAAATACTAATGTACCCATTTGTACATTCGTATTTTTTTATCCTAATGATTCATGTATTTTTTTTTTTGGTAGGATGAAAAAAAAAAAAAAAAAAAAAAGCAATGCATCTATTGTATCAAAAGCTCTAGAGTATTTTATAATTCAAAGAACTGATTTTCTTTTTGAGCAACTAATTTTGGTTTCTCATGTAAAATTCTCATTCTCTCTATGTGCCACACCTTTTCAGGAAAGCTTCCTTTATCTGTAAACTGTGAATTAAGATGATTATTCTTGGAAGATTTATTGCTTTTATCAAGACACCATCTTGAATCTGCTGGAAGCTGACCCTTATAGTTTATCCAACCTTTCATAGTGTCTTATTCCTATTAGTTGCAAACCATCCTCCTCATCTATACTCAACTGAGATGAGAAAGTTTAGATTTGGTTTGGCTTCTTTGTTTAATGGTATATTAACCTTCCAAAGTTATTTAATGTCAAAGCCATCCTTGTAGAAGAACAGCAGTGATACTATTTAGTCGCAATCTTGGGGGATAAGGGAGTTCACACCTTTCCCAAGGATATTAGTCCAAAAGTAAATGTAATAGTGTGACTGGAGTTCAAACTCACTCACTTCAAGGATGCAGTTTAGCACTTCAGCCATTACACCACAGGGACCCCCCCTCCACCGAGACACTTTAGACACTGACCAATCAAATCCTAGTATTTTTCAGTCAAAGTAACTATCTCTATACATTGCTAACCTCCCATGTTAGATTATATATGAGGTGTGTTCAAAAAGTATCAAGATTAAAAGTGTATTTACCAATACAGAAATGGACAATGAATTTTCTTTAAAAAATTTTCCATGTCCTCAAATATTACACTTGAGATAAATTTTCAAGTTGGTAAACAAGAAAAAGTCACACAAAGCTAAGTCTGGTGAATATAGAGGATTCTTCACTTGCACAATTCTGTGTTTTGCCACAAGTACGAAAATTGGTTCAAAATGTTTTTTTATTAATTCGAACTAACTTGTATAGATGTATATTTTCTTTTTTAATTAAAGGAATTATACTGTAAATTGAATTACCATGACCAGAAAATCTAGCAAACACTTGTGCATGACATATGGAACCACTGGACAACTGTTTCAACCTTATTAGGTCTCATCAGCCATGTATACCATGATCTAGAGATCGAACCAGCAACCACAGAATGCACAGCCGAAACTCTACCACTGAGCCACTGGTCCACACAAGCGATGCCAAATTAACTGGTTCTATTGTCAATGGAAATCACAGTATACACTGCTGATGAGACCTAATAAGTTCGAAACAGCTGTCCAGTGGTTCCATGTGTTGAGTGTGAGTGTTTGCCAGATTTTCTGGTTGTGGTAATTCAAGTTACAATAACTTGTACAGACATCTAGAAATCATCACTTTATCATAAGTTTTTCAGCTGTGCACATGAAGCTAGATATGGTGAGTAGAGAGGGTACTGCACTTTCAAAATCCTGTTTTAAGCTAGAAAATGCTATACAGAAAGTATCAAGGCAAGATTTATAATTTTTTTCTAAATTGGCACTGAATTGCCTCAACAGCAGTTTAGTTATGTAGGCATTATCATTTAAGTTGCTCAATTATGCTCATGTCTGTAATATATTGTTGTTGTGGGTGTTAGTATTGCTCAGTAGGCTTAAGTAGGTTTAAGGACAACATAAGTCCTTGCTTTAGTTAAGGCATCTTTCTTCTAAATGGGGCAGTGTGTGTGTGTGTGTGTGTATTCTTACGCCAAAGGGTTGTAATCTTGCACAAAGAAAAATAGTCTGTGTTATTACTACATTGAATTTTCTTTATTGAATTTTCAACTTGACACTAACTCATTTAGACAAGGCATCAAGACAGCAATTTAGATATCTATACATCATCACTTTACTATATAAGTTTGCCCAACTGTGCTCATTGAATTTTTAACTTGACAGTGACTCATCTAAACATTACCATTCTACCATATAAGTTGCTTAGCTGTGCTCATATTTACATCTTTTTTAATTTTAAGTTTCAGTCTCAATACTTTTTGATCACACCATGTATATCATAAAGGATGGCTCTAAGTTTCTATTTCTTTATCTTTGGTTCTTCAGCATCAAGATATCAATATCAAATTTTCAAAGTAATAAGATCTTTTAGTATTCATACCATTTATCTTAAATGAATCACCAAACTTTTATCATCAATCTGAGAGAAGTATTTAATTTAAAAACAGATAAAAATCAATATCAAGTGACAGAGTTTGATCCTAAGCTTTGTTTTATGCTACAATACATTAAAAACAATGCCTCTCAGGATTTGAAATATTAATAACTGAAATACCAATCTAAGAAGGAGGATAAGAGGCCAAGACTCATTATTTTACAATCATTGTTGTCAATTAAAAATTTATGCCCAATGATTATGAACAGCAATTGTTACTATTTGTAATATTAATAGAATAATGCATGTTACAATCTGTTATCACCTCAGATGTATAATGGACTATTCCATTTTGGTTTTGAGGAAAGAAAAAAAAAAACATACTATATATCAGCTAGAAAAAAAAAGCAAATGTAATAAGAAAGAGAAGAGAGAAGTAGAATAGATAGTGTGTGTGTATATATCAGTAATATCCAGTTAGCATCTGAAGACAATGGGTGTGGATAGAATATATGAGGAATTTCATATAAATCTATGGGAGTGCTCGATGTATGCCTATTGTTATATATTCCCTATCCATGTTTAAAATAGTCATGCAGTCTTCAACCGCAAATAGCTTCAATGGCAGATGTAACTTGTGTATCAATGAAAAAATTAGTATAATTTATTTTAAAGATCACAGACTACTGCTTAATGAACATAACGAACTTGTGTTTAAATGTAGACATAAAAGTAAATTTAAATTATCCTGACTGGGAGTCACCGAGGCTCCTACTCAAGAAAAAAGCAAGGATATTGATTTTGGATGATTTTTATTTGAAATAATAACATTTATTTCAGTAATTACTAGTATCTTACGACAGGTTTGGTTTGGTTGGTTTATTGGGTTTTATGGCATATCAACCTTTGTAGGTTATTTAACGCCAAATCCATTTTTATGTAAATAATCTGTTCTTCTTAAAACAATTCAGTTTAGCATAAGTACACAGTTTAATTGTCAAAAACATTTCCATTTCAAACTATTCAAGCAGTTATATGTAACAATTCAGTTAAGTGTAAATACAGTTTCAATGTCGAAAAACAGTTCTATTTCAAATAATTCAGTTAAGCATAAGCACGCAGTTTAAATGTAAGTACGGTTTAATTGTCAAAAACATTTCTATTTCAAGCTATTCAGTTTACTCAAACAATTCAGTTTAGCATAAGTATGCTGTTAGTTCTATTTAACTCATAGATAGGACCCTATCAGGTGCTATCTATCCGAGCCAAAGTGGACCTGGGAGCGATGGCAATGAAGGGGTACTCCGCATTCCCCAAAGCTCCAGCATTGCTGGAACCTCACCATCAGATTGTTTAGTGTCATATCCAGGACACACGTTACCCCTCTGCAGGGAAGCAGTCGGTGTAATCTACAGCCCCAGCCGACTGGGAAACTTACGTTAGGGTTTTATGTAGAGAAGGAGATTCTTGGAACTTTAGATATTAATTCAAAATTAAAGTTTTAAATTTCTGGGGTAGTTAATTCTCTTTGACTACTTTTGGGTTAATTAAAGGAACCTGGTGGCTGCCAAAAGGGTTTTTTTTGTTAGGAGGTAGACACTGGCCCCATTAGTTGAGGGATTTAACATATGTAAAAGTAGTAAACAGAAAAATATATGAAGATAGTCGTTTACTTTACAAGCTTACATTATTCATAAAATTCCACCTGCTACAAAAGATCTACCATATATTCAAATTAGGATGGTTTAATTTACAGGAATACCCTTTTCCTGGTTTCTTAATTTTTCTAATACTTTATTGTTTTAGCCCCCTTCCCTTTCACCTGAAAATCTAAATTTATATAGGTTTTTTTCTTTCTTTCTTCATACACACACACACATATATATATATATATATATATATATATATATATATATATATATATATATTTATGACTGTAATCCATATTTGGTGTTTTTCAACCACAAATTAAATGTGTGAAGTCACTGATAAAACAAAGGGTATAATGATATTCTTCGCTGAAATAAATTTATAACAGCAATTTAATCAGCTTTGAGTTTTCTTCTTCTTCGTAAATATATATATATATATATATATATATATATATATATATGAATATAAATTTTGCAAAGAAATACATTACATTTTGAGAATAAATTTCAAACACTAATTACAACAGAGTTTTGAAACAGAATTCCACTGAAGGAAATAAAATGTTAAAAACTCTCATTTTTCTCAATTCATTAAAACATAAAAATTGAATTAAATATAATTCAGAAGATACATCACATTTTTAATTGCCCTGATGATGGTTTAATGCTAAATCCAAAATGTTTAAAGTTGTTAAGTAATTCAACTATAAATAAAATCATTCTCTGAATACTTTGTTTTTCATATTTCTATTCTTACATACCATCAGATTTACTTCAATTTTCATATATCTCAATAACAACAAGAACATTAATAGATATACTTCATTATGAATTTATTTCACCAGCACATCAATGCTATTTTTTTCTTCTACATGGTAGATGCAATTTATGCCTAAAAGAAAAAAATTAGTATTCTAAAATATAAAGATACGATTCATTTATAAAATGAAAGAAAAGAATTTACATTTAAGTGGAGCTTTTGAAATAAATTTATAGATTAAATTGTGATTTTAACATTGAACCATGTTAAACAAATACATAAAGAATGGTTACAATTTTTCTTATCTTTTACATTTTTACTCTTATTTTTTCTGAATGATCTAGTTATGATTATAGATGATATGTTTAAATTAAGATAGTATTTTGATTAAATTTCATATAGTTATGTGACAACAATATGAGTTTCAAAAGAATTTTTAATAAGTTTTTTTTTATTATTATTATTCAAAATTTAGGTATGTCTTAGTGATTAATAATGTAAATTAAATCAATATTAATTGTAATTAGAACTGAAACATATTCCTTGTTTTTCTTTTAAAAAATATAGATTAATAGTGGTTATAATACCAACAATCGTATTTATAAGGACCAATTTATGATTCTTGACAATAAGAAACTCAAATTTCTATATCAATATATTTTATCTAATAATATTATACAATATTATGAATTATTATTTAAGTTTTTAAATTTGATTATTTGTTCAACTTGAGGAATTAAATAGGATGGAGCTAAAATTATAAGTAAAAAAAAAAAAACCTTTCTTTAAAGAAAGAAAGTGGGGGAAGGGGAGTTAACTCACTTAAATGATAGAAATTAAATGATTATATTATTATCTTAGATATAAATAAACATGTATCAGTTGACTAATGATTGTATTATTAACTGACTAAAATAATGGATAAAATATCCAATATCATCTGATAACATGTTGTATGATGAAAATTTGTATTGGTTGACTAATGATTGTATTATTAACTGACTAAAATGATGGATAAAGTATCCAATATTATCTGATAACTTTCAAAAATTTAGATAAATATAGATATCAGTAAATTTTAAACAGTTAAATATTTGATTAAATTCAAATCAAAATACAAATAGAATTAAGATAATACTAATGGATTCTTTAAAAATATATATTAAAGAATAGAAAAATTTTGAATTTTAAAATAAATTAAAAATTTTAAATGAAATTCTAATAAAAACTTTGAAACCCCAAATCTGTTTATTGATAAGAAATAAATAAGATTAATACCAACAGACAACTGGAAGTAAAGAACCAGTAGCAGAAAGAATTTCAAATTATTGTCTGGTGCAGGAATATTTTGACTGTTTTGGTCCTGAACTCATATTTTCGACCAATGAGAATATTTTATGCCATTCTGCCCGGGTCACTTCCCCAGGTAACTATAAAAAGCAAGGTAACATTCTTTCACCCTCTTCCATGCAGGCCTTTCAAGCAGTCCACTTAGCACCATGAGGAGACCTCATCCAATTTATGGACCGTTGGTGTCTGGGAAATCATTCATCTTTCCTTCTAAATCAACGGATCTGCAGAGAAACAAATTGGATATTTTCAACTCCTGCTTTAACTTCAGCATTTTAATCCCTGTCCTGACAACAGCATCCTGCTTGGACTCCAGCATTTTAATTCCTGTCTTGACGACAGCGTCTTAATACCAGCTCTATCATTTATGACCGTTGTTTTCTTCCTGCGACTTACAGCACAAGGGTTCCTTTTGTCTCAAGCTGTTAATAAAACTTCCAAATTTAAAACTATCAATATCTTCGTCGACTCATTTGTTCTTCCTTTTAATATAACAAGAGACAACAGAACTCTACAACCTCAACTGCCATTTTTGTATAAATGGTAATATATTATCGGCACTCATGTTATAAACCAATGTATTTACTTAGTATATATTGGAAGATTTTCTAAGCTGAGATATATATATATATATATATATATATATATATATATTTACATATGGAAGCATGAGTATTTAAATTATAACACCTTGAATACCATACTTAATGTAATGGTTAAAAAGAAACAAATTTCTGTTCAAACCCATCTGAAGAGCCAGTTGATGAACAGGTGAAATAAATTTATAATGGAGTATATCTATTAATTAGCCATGCATTGGATATTCTATTTGGATTATTCTCTTTACATCTATTCACAAACTTAAATGATATGATGTGTGTATGTAAGAATATATATATATATATATATATATATATATATATATATATATATATATATACACACACACATATATATATATATTCATACACACTAAACTAGACACATCAGATGCTTATCATTTATTTTAACTGAATGAAATGGAAGAAAAAGAAAAATGAGTAAAAGGAAGAAATGAAGAACACTTGAGTAATACTAAACCAAGTAAAAAAGAAATAAATAAATAAAAGCAGCAAAGACATTATGCATTTTATTACCCATTAATTAAGCTGCTTACAAAAAGAACAATAATAAAAATAAATAAATACGTATAACAAAAAGTAGATTAACTAATTATATTCTTTATATTATAAAGTTAATATTCTTCCGTGAAAAAATTTCCCTAGATTTTATAGAGAGATTTTTTTTTTTTTTTGAGTAGCTTAAAAAATTTATCCATTCAAACATTTTAATTTTTTTCTTGGATAGCAATTTTATATATATATATATATATATATATATATATATATATATATATATATATATATATATATATATATATATATATATATATATATATATATATATATATATTATTTTGGAGGTGCCCGTGGTGTAATGGTTATCGTCGTAGGAAATGGACATGACGACATGAGTTCAAATCCTGGACCAGGCTAATTGCATTTCACATAGCACTAATACCCTTGGGAAAGGTATGAATCCAATTATTCGCCCTCCAGCTATGGGTTAATAGTAGGGCAGACTAGGTTCTACAGCCTTGGCAAGGCAACTAGACTAGGAGAAGGAAAACTCTGAATTCAAACCTGTTAAACTCCGCTTAAAAATTGACCTTGTGTCATCTCCTGCCCGAGTGGAGGGGTTGGGTAAATATATATATATATATATATATATATATATATATATATATTACATCTCCAGCTTGAAGAGGTACTTATTAATCTAATTAGTAATTTTTAATTAGATGTGAATAATTGTTTTAGCATTAAATTAGGTTCAGAAATTAAAATTCTGTACAATCAGCAACAAAGCTTCCGATTAATTATACTTTACTGTTAGAAACCCCCCTCTTTTCACAACGAGGAACAATATAGTTTTCCCAAAACCTTCCCCAGTCTTCAATAATTATGTCTACACAATGTTGATGGCTCTAGATCAAACTGTTTATCCTTGTATAGAAGAGAAACAATTTTTTCTCAATTATAAGGTCAGCATTGCTTTGATATTCATCGATTCAATAATTTCATATATTCATCCAATACTTATATCTGCTGAATTCCATTAATGTCAAATCAAAATTATTTTTGAGTTATGTAAAAGATAAAGAGCTGATTTCAATAATCTAATTTAGCTTGTCCCAATGAATAAAATGTACTTACCTT
Organism: Sepioteuthis lessoniana; assembly: GCA_963585895.1. Taxonomy (NCBI): domain Eukaryota; kingdom Metazoa; phylum Mollusca; class Cephalopoda; order Myopsida; family Loliginidae; genus Sepioteuthis; species Sepioteuthis lessoniana. The sequence continues at coordinate 96,374 of CAUZXS010003497.1, forward strand.
CACCTGACAGGTGAGTAAATTCAATCTGACAGGGTCTTTACTCTCCTAAAATCCAGATTTTAAAAAAGAAAGAAAGGAGTATTACTTATATGAAACAAAATATAACAAAGCATTAAATTAACAATGAAAGTTATATAGAACTGATGTTTCTATATTTGCACATCCTACCACTGAACAATATTTTCATATAAAATAAAAACTTGAGTAGAAGTAAAGTAAAGTTGGCAACTTTAGTTGAGGGTGACTCAAAGGCTCCCTTTTCAGTAGCTACTACACCAAGGTGAAAGGGAGAGCACTACTACTTTCCCTGGATTGCTCCACTTTACCCTTAATCCTTACCTTATAATGCTGAGTGTTAAGCAAGTAGGCATCAAGTACCATTTTTTGAGTCTTTGGTATGACTCAACCTGGTCTCCAGGACCATTGGTGAGCACGTTACTCATTAGGCCAATAGCATTCACTTTAATCAACTTAATGAATTTTTTTTAACAGAGTAACAGGCTTCTTAACATACTAGGAAATATTTCCAGAATATAAGACACATTTAGCATTAAAATAGTACCATGCCAATATATCCCACAATATTCACAGGTATAATACTTAGAAGGTTATCGACTGAAGGTTGAAATATGGAGCTTGGAAAGGTTACAGTAAGCATTTGTCTCTCAAATACCTTTGTAAATCATGCAAAACATGCTGAGAAATATAGCAATTGACGATTGAGTGGTTAGTACCAAGGGTTATAAGCATTTTAAATATTACAGACTTTCCTATTACTCCTGTCCAATTGTAAATGTATGGAAAAAATTTTAGATATTAAAAAGTAATTTGGAGTATGGTTACTAAAATGTGTGAGAATGATGTGGATACTTTTAATATTATAAAAGTAAAATTGCAAGTCAAAAATTATTTTACAAAATGAAACATTAAAAAGACAACAGATAAAACTCATTCAAAAGATCCAAGTTGTCGGAAGTTTTACAGTAAAGTATTCTAAAAACTTGAAATGCTAACATATTTTTAAAAGCTTTGTGTGTGTGTGTGTGTGTGTGTGTGTGTGTGTGTGTGTGCACAAAGAAGTGCTGAAAAGTTATCAGCCCAACAAAGAGTTAAATGACCCCAACACATTTTTATTGAATTTGTTTTTGTGGAAGAAAACTGAGAGGCATAATGGTGCAATGGTTATTATCATAGGAAATGGAGTCAGCAAGCTGAGATCAATTCCTGTATGAGGCTGTTTGTGTTTCATTTTGCACTAATACTTTTTGAAAAGGCAAGAATACTTACCTTTTCCACCAGCTACAAGTAAATAGGATAGAATGAGTTCTCTAGACTTAGTTAGGTAACTTATCTAGGAAAGGGAAAGACTTTGAACTCTAGACCGAAAGTGAATTGTTCAGAAACTCCGCAACACACTCAAGTATCATTCTTCTGTTATCAGCTCCTCCAAATGATGAGGCTGGTTCTACACAAGTCTTCACCACTATAAATAAATCATTTGTGTGTGTATTGACACAAGGTCAATATTTGAGCAGAGGTTTGAATTCAGAGCTTTCCTTCTAGACTGGTTTGCCTAACCAAGGTTGAAGATTCCAGTTTACCTAACAGCTATGGGTAAATACCCATATCTGGAAATGGAGGGAAGAGAGAGAAGAGATGAATTCTCAAGGACATTAGCATGAAGTGAAATGCAAACAGCATCATCCAGTATTTGAACTCAGGTCACCATGTTTATTTCTTACAAAGATAACCATTATGCTACATGGCCTCCAGAAATATTCTCAAAATCACCTGTGGAGGTCATTTACTATGTTTCAGCTCAGTTAATAGTCATTATCAAATCAATGGAAGGGTTTAAAATCATAATTAAATTTAGTCCAATTTAAAAAAGACTACTTACATCTTGATGGCTGATAGACATAGTTCCATCTTTAATGATACAACGTCTCTTCTGCCAAACTTTTCTCATTCGTCCTTCACTTTTTTTGAGCAAATAACCTGTCTTTTCACAGCCATGACTCTTGTTCCCTTGGAGCTGATGGAGACTATAACCAGACATGGAACTACAGGAGGACGGCTGCCAGGGAAAAGAAATAGACTATCAGACATCAAAGAGGAGCATATATATATATATATATATATATATATATATATATATATATAAAAGCAAGATTCACAAGAGAGACAAATCAAGAGTCACAACCCATATACAATGGTATGTAGTAACAGACAGAATAAATTAATGTATAATGTAAATAAAGGAATACTCATTACAACATATATTTAAAGAGAAATCATATGTAATTAATAATGTACTTTGCTATATTCATAAGTAAATAGAGCATATGTAGATCTAATAGTGTAGACATAATCAGTGGCACTCATTGACTGTCAGTTTTTTGCCTATGCAATCAACAGATCATCTTAGTCTGATTATATATATATATATATATATATATAAGCTTTTGCTATAAAATATAGTGTTATAAATTTGAATGTAAAATAAGGCTTAAATATTACACTAATATTTATTTTCCTTACCAACCCTTGACAATTTTACAAAATTTTTCAATGTTATCTGATTTCTCCTGGTAAGGAAAATCATTGAACACAGAATTTAAAATTTAACTGTTGGAAAATGATTTCATTTGCATGCCACACTACATTTACCTGTAAAATGTTCTATTTGTTTCTCCAGTATTAATACACACTTTTTATATTTCTAACCTTTAATTACACTATTATATAATCTGGGATGTTAAATTATCTTTGTTTTTTTTATTATTTCAAATAGTGTGGTGCTTATTTTTGGTCATTAAAATTATCATTTTGTGTATTTTAATAAGCATTTGTTTTGATTTCTAGAAAATGATTAGATACTTGACCCATAGACAGTACCTTAAGAGGAACTACCACTCCAGGTCTCACCCCAATGTTTGTAAACACAATCATCTTAAAATAAATGTGGCGCATTCAATAGGTTTCCAGACTTTTTTGTACAGGCATTTAAAATTGTCATAGACTCTTGAAAATTCAGTATCTTATTGCTATACATCTTATGAGATGACTGACCAATTTTTATGATTTCATGTTCAAATGAACAGCTACAGCAGCAATTGGAATACACCCTACTAAAGCCTGATTGTCACAGCTGGTGAATTTCAAAAATGCAATCTGGACGTGAGGACACTTTAGAAGAACGATATGCAATAAAATTCTGTTTTAAACTTGGAAAAAATGATGCCACAGAAACGTATGGAATGCTTCAGACTGCTTTTGGAGCATCTTGCATGAATCAAGCATCAGTTTTTGAGTGGCATAAGAGATTCAAGGAAGGCAGGGAGTCTGTGAGGGATGATGAGAGGTGTGGGAGGAGTAAGGAAGTCAATACACCACAGTTGATTGGCCAATAGGGTTAGGGTTACTATGTTGAGGTTTTAAGGGAGTTCAGCAAGAGATTCCATCGGAAGAGGCCAGCACTCTTCAAATCTGGTCAGTGGCATTTCCACCAGGACAATACACCAGTCCACAACTCCATCCTTGTCACAGACTATTTGACCAAGATGGGCATCAAGACAGTTCCTCAGCCTCCCTAAAGTCCAGACCTTGCTCCCTATGACTTTTGCTTATTCCCTAAGCTCAGAGGCTGTCGTTATGAGACAATTGAGGAGATGAAAGAGGCTGTGATAAAGGTCATTGACACATTCACTCAAGAGGACTTCCATGGGGCCTTCCAGAAGTTGTTGGAATGGTACAACAAGTGCATTGCAGCTGGAGGAGATTACTTCGAAGGGGACTAGAGTTTCATGTGTGTACTATCAATAGAAGTGCCCATACGAAAAAAGTCTGGAAACTTATTTAATGATCCTCGTATCTTGATGAGAACTTAAGGTTGAAACTGGTCAGAATAAAACAAATTAATAAAATTTATTTACAAATGTTTGTGTCAATTTTTTTTTTATCTATGCACACTTTGTATGTGTGTGTGCGTGTGTGTGTGTGTAATGTAAGTAGTGCTAAGGGATTTTTCTAACTTTCCACAAAGTCAGAATTATCATGAAGTCATTTTATAGTGGTGGTAGAGGGGGTGCATGCGCAAACTGAGACATGCATAGCCATCCCCCAAAAATGCTTGGTTTTCTCAGCATTCCCCTTCAGGAGTATCTCAAGTGGGAAGGAATAAACTCAGCCCTGCCCCTTTGAGACAAGGACCAGTCAATTAACTTTAAATCACATAACTAGTATGGATCCCAGGTGGGCCTCTGGAAGACCAGAGTTTTTTAAAATGATCCATTCTACATCAGAGGTACTTAAACTTTTTTATGGAGATATCTAAGTTTTCCCAAACTTCCAAATAGATTGCCTTATTCAACCAAAACTGAGTAAAAATATCCATCTTACTGAAGATGAGATTTCTTTATTTTGAATGATATAAACTTACGTTTTAATAAAATCTAATCAAAGAAATCCTTAGAGTGAAAGTACAAATTGTTGCCAGAAAGAACAGAACCTATAAACATTACTCATGTTGTTAGAGTGGACCCCTGGTCTTTGTCCCTTGTTTCATTACCAGTCATCTTTATATAATTCTTATTGTTGGTATATCTGGGTACGATGAAATAAAAGAACAGTAAGTTCTTTTAAAGGTACAATTCTTGCCTTATAGCTTTTGTGTCTATAGTCATGACAAATAGAATATAATAAACTAGCACAGTACCCATAAAAAATGACAGTATTACATGTCAGATTTTGTACTGTCTATTCTCAAAATCTAAATTTAGTTTTATAAAATTCAAAACAACAGCTATCTATTCTAAAACTTATTGAATTTAAACAAGAAATTATTTGAAATATAGATTAATTAATGATACATTAATTAAAAATATTTTTCTAAATCTTGAAAATGTCCAATTTTTTAAAAACCATTTTTCTTTAAGAAACTTTCAAATTAGAAAAAAAAATTGAAAAAAAAATTCAATCAAATAATTATGTACTAACATTTAAGTAATTTCTTAAAAGGATTGCAGTGTATTAATGAGAATATTTTATCATACACTTTTGTAAATGTTCTTGCAGCCAATTGGTTATAGTGCTGGACTTTTAAATTTATATAATTTGATTTGTTTTTGCGACACTTGTCAGGTAAACATACAAATTTAGTGACAATATCTTATATATATATATATATATATATATATATATTTAAAATATCATCACTAAATTTGTCTTTTTACCTGAAAATGACATTATCATATATATGTTGTTAAAATTTAAATAACAATTAACTTACCTTCCTTGGACCTCATAAATTATGTCAAGTTGGTTTGGATGACACCTAAAGGGTGTAACACCCAATGTTTACTATTTATTATGAGACCTTTAGGTACAATAAATCATGGAGAAACACTGGTAAGTAGTAGAGATAAGTAAATAAATAGTAGTAGGGTATCTGAGATGTTTAGGTGTAATACACCACATATGAGTAGGGCAGAAAAGAACACAACATACAAATGTGAAGGATAGACAGTTATGACTTATCATTAATGAACACAACAAATGATCAGAAAGGAAGATATTAAAAGGTTAAGAAATATATAGTAGTGGAACACTGGAAAATTTGTTGTAGAATACAGTAGTCCCCACTTATCCATGTAGGATAAGTTCCAAGAATCCCAGAGGATACTCAAAATCACATATAATACTGAGCTTTATGTATACTACATTTTCTCCTATACACACAGATACACATGATAAAGTTGAATTCATAAATTAGACTCAATAAGGGATTAACAACAATAACTACTAATAAAATAGTAATTATAAAATTATAAGTTTTGGTAGAAGATTTGTCCTTACAGTAGAGCTTAACAGCCTTCGCATATTTCTTTCTTTCCTTAACATTTTTTATCTGACTTTCACACAATTTTTTAAAAAATTTAATGAGTTCATCAGACCGTCAGTAAACACTACTCTTAAGATCCAAAGTATTTTTTTTTAAATACAATGTTCTTTGGGAGTGGAACAAAATGATATACACAGAGATAAAGGTTTGCTTTATTTATTTAACAGCATAACACTTTCTTATGGGTTATTTAATGTCAAAATTTGATTTATTTGTAAATGTTTGATTATAATCATAGCAATATTTTCATTGCTCAATTTTATCTTATTTTTTTTAAATTGCACTTTTCTTATTTTTTGATAATCATATGTTTGAAAACAATATTAAAAAAACAAAAAAACAAAGCAATCCAAAATTGATGAATTTATAATGGAAGTCAATATTGAAATGTTTTGATTTTAGTAAACCTTTATCAGGACTTTAAGATGGTAAAAATGTTACTAGAACAACAATGGATGTATTAATAAAATAAAAGAAGAAAATATATATACAAAGAAAGAACATATAACCGTTTAATCAGCATTCTTTTTTGAAAAAACTATCGTGATTGGCACAGGCACTGATGTTTAAATGTGTAGAACTTCTAGGAGTTAAAACAGATCTGTTTTTACTTCTTTTCTTGCTTTTATCTTTTGTCTTTCTAATTACAAGATTTTCTCAAATACTGTTTTCCATTATTTCTTTCACTTATTTTTTCCTTTCTTCTACTGTTTTTCTTTTTCTTTTTACAATTATGAAATTTTTATATATTTACTGTTTTCATATCTTTTCTTTGTACCTTTCACTTAATTTTGTTTTTCTTCTTTCTAGATGGGTCTAAAGAGTTAACTTAATAACATTAACTTTTTCACTTTAAGAAAGGACTTTACAGCTTTTCTTTAAAATGACTTATTTTTCCAGTATTCCTACTTTTTTGTTATAAGACCATGATAGAAATAAAACTTATGAATTGTTTATTCCTAAGGTTGATTGCAAGTAATAGAAAATCAAAACTGCAGATAAGAGGAGACCACTGTATATAAGAAACATATTACAACTATAACAGACACACCTCATAGACAGGATTAAAGCAGGGAAAACAATTTTAGGATAGATAAGAGCACACTGAAGGCACATGACAAATATGTGATAGTAACAATAATTTTATATACAGCAGGAGAACAGAACTAAATTACTGATGGAAGATATATAGAAATTACTATTAAAAAAGACACATTAAAGACAAAGACAAACATTTAAAGTTTAGAAGTAAAGGCAAACAGTTGTACATCAGAAATTTATCCATATTAAATGAAAATATTATACTATATCAACAAAACAAAATATAAATTACAGTTTTTGAATTTTTTCAATTAAAATTCTGAAAAGAATTACTCATATCTTTCATGCAATAAAATAAAAATTAAAATTAAGCTGTTTTGGATAAAACCAGAAATGTGCTACATAACAAATATAAATATATTTATTAAAAGAAAAAATTTTTTTTTTAAAATCACACAATAAATACTTCAAGTCATTTCTATCATTTAAGTAAAATGTATTAAAAAGAAATTGATCATTGTTTTTGTTTTATTTTAACAAAACAATAATTCATTTTTAAATTAGGCGAATAAAAGCCACTGTGTAAAAAAAAAAAAAATCACATCTAATTCCAGATATTTAAGCATAAACCACCTAACTGAATCATTATTACATTCGTACATTATAATTTCTAAACACCTCTAAAATAATTTTTTAAAAAAATATTTGGTAAATGTTCAAATGTGATTTGACCAATTGGATATTTTTGGTAGAAAAATTCTTAAATTGTTTTTATCAAAAATCATTTAAGTTAACAATTTAAGTTTAGATCCCCCACCCACATACACACACTTTCTTCTCATACATCTAGAGGAATCAAGTTATATTCTGAAAATATTGATGATCACCATTAAATACAACTTAAAAGATTTTACAAGAATTGATGACAGAAAAACTTAAATTATTCACAAAAGGTTATGCTCTAAAATTGTAACACTTGTTGGGATTTCTCAAAATAGGATGGCATTGTTTTTCTGATATTTAACATTTTTTTCTTTATTTTCATTTAAACATTGACCAAATATTTTCATTATATTTGAACTCAAATTCTGAATATCATAGAAATAGATTTATCGATTAAGAATGTGTGTGTGTGTGTGTGTGTGTGTGTGTGTGTGTGTGTGTGTGTGTGTGTGTGTGTGTGTGTGTGTGTGTGTGTAAATCAATATTAATATTTCAAAAAGAAAAGAAGAAAGAAAAAACACAGGCAGGAAGTAGGGGAGAAGATTGAGGAAGGATTGCAGTATAAAAGACCAGAATTGGTAGTCAGAAGCTCACAAATACCATGCAATGCCACTGGATAAAAATGATTCCAAGACTTTTGGGAGAAGAAGAAATCACTTGTTTTTCAGTTTTTCCTGCAGTCACACTAGTCTTTTGCTTTACAAACAAACTAGACACAAAAGCAGACATGTCTGTGTTTTAAAACAAAAAAAAAATGTATCATAATTTAGTTTGATTATTATTTTTTTAATTTTTTTTCAGTTAACAAATGTTTATCCATAATTAGAATTAAATTACTGTATGTGTGGGTGTGAGGTTACTGGAAGAAATGGAATCAGCAATCCAAGTTCAAATCCTGCATACAGCAGTTTGGATTTTACTTCACACTAAGTTATTGAGAAAGGCATGAACCTATCTATTCTATTCCTAGCTATGGGTAAATAAGTTCTTTAACTTTTGTATGGCAACAAATTTAAGAGAAGAAAAACTCTGAATTCAAACCAGCTCTACTCTTCTTAAAAATTGACCTTGTGTGATATCTTGCTTGTGGTAGATGTTGCATATATACAGACATCACACTCAATTCTTTATAAAATGTTAATTTTCTTCTGAACCCAAAATACCAGGACTCATATTTCACATATAACACCAGCTCATTGGTCTTGAGGGTAAAGTGTTCGCCAATGGCCCGGGAGACCTGGGTTTGATCCCAGGTCGAGTCATACCAAAGACTTAAAAAATGTTACTTGATACCTCCTTGCTTAAGACTCAGTACACAGGTATGTATCAAGGGTAAAGTGGAGCAATCCAGGAGAAGGAGTAGCGGCCTCTCCTACACCTTGGTGTAATAGCTATGGAAAAGGGAGCCTTCGGGTCGCCCTTGACTACAGTCACCAACTATATATATATATATATATATATATATATATATATATATATATATATATATATATATATGAGGGTACTTATTTTGGGACTGCTACAAATCCATATTTTTGGTTACAGAATTTCAGTGCTGTAGAATTTGGTAATGAAAAATACCTAATAGCATCTGTTTTGATTGTATAATGTTCCACGAGAAATGATAAAATCCCAATATCTATGGTATAGAAGAAAACTTTATCTTTACAAAAAAAAAATATATAGTAAGAGTATTTATAGGCTGTATGGATTTGGATTTATCTGACTTCCCATTAAGCTGGATTTGACACAAGGTCAAATTATAATGTGAAACCCACACAAGACCCATGTGGTCATCACAAAAAATGCTTGAACCCCTTGGTATTCACTTTTAAAAGGCACCTCAAGTGCCGAGCAATAAACTCAGTCCAACTAAGTAGGTAGTGCCTAGGGGAAGATCAACTGGAATCTAGAAATCAACTCTCAATAACCCAAATTGTGCAAATCCCAGGTGATCCCCAAAATGTACCAGGTATGTATAGGCAATACTGTATGTGCTTACCAAAAATCATGTATATTATATTCATATTTTTTACTCTTCAATTCTTTACAACAAGCTTTCATAGAAATGAAATAAAATTCAAAACACTAGTAAAATAAATGAATGAGTAAATAAATAGATAAATAAAACATTAAAAAAGATAAGATGTTTGTTTATACACATTTGTCATTGATTAAGCTTAAGTTTAAAACATCACGTTATCCAGGGAAGTTACTCGGGATATATTTTACCAGTTGCCTCCCTTAGTATTGGCAATTCTAGATATGTTTTTTTGGTAAGCAAAATTGATAGTGAAGTGCTGAATGAATACTGAAATATTAACAGAATCAATCACTAAGAAGCCACTTTGTCAATCAACATGTTTTTCAGAGCTATTTTTTATTACATTTTAAAATTTTCTTATGGATAATTTCTTCAAGACTAACACTTTGTTTTATGATGTAACTATTCAGAAATAAAATGCAGATATGACTTTATCCTTTCTCCCAATCCCAACCCTTAAACACAAACACTAACTGGTCTGTAACTGAAACATGTACAAAAAAATGCCTCTGCAAGGATTTAAATCTGCAGTGAAACAATGATTCTATTCATATTGATATGTGTGTATATATATCATGCACTCTATTCTGACTATAGAATTTAATTGTTATAGTAACATAAGACATTACCAGATGCTGGACTTGCCTTGTACAAAACAATTTCTCATTATTTAGTAGGGAGATCAGATTGCTATAAAATTATAAAAGACTTACAGTTTCAAAAATTGATGGAATTTGGATCAAAGATTAATATTAATACAAAAAAATATATAAAAACCCAGATAAATCTTACTTCATTTTTTTTTTAAATAGTTTTTTTTTTATAGTTGTATTATTAAACTATTGGTCCATTTTTTAAATTCAGATTGAAATGGTATAATATATATATATATATATATATATATATATTATAAAGAAAAAATTCTCTGAAAACATATCAGCAAACCATCATATAGTGTTTATAATACAAAACCCTATTACCAAAAATTCCAAGATAAATAAAAATGAAGCCAAAACCATTATTAAAAATTGTGCATATAAGAGGGGGGTACTTTCCTCCTATTTAAAGCGATTATGAAAATTGCATAAATTTTTCAATAAACAAGTGATAGGGAGTAACTAAATTTAGGCCAATGATCATGAGCTCACCCCAACATCTGCACAGACTGCACAGTGTATTTGCCTGTTCATCTGCAAAAATAGGATATCACATGAGATGACCAAACATTATTTATTCAAAAAATAAACAATAAGTAAAAAATTTTTATATTTATTATTTATATCATTTTACTTTTGCAATTTCTTGAAAATACAAAATGTCTTCAAGTACAAATACTACACTCTGATCCAAGACATTTCTGACTAAATTAATGCTAGTTTGAATTATTGTTCGACACACTTGGACTCTAAATTGAAATCTTTTCATTAAAAAAAGATGCAATTTTACAAAAAATGTTTTCTGTTTTTACTTATAATGTATTAAATTTGAATTTATCAGAAGAATGCAAGCAACCATAAGAAAAAAACTTTTATAAAATTAACATACATATATAATTTTTAAAAACATCTTCAAAAATTTAAATATTCTTTTTATCATTTTAAAAAATAAAATCAAAAGTAGATTTTATCATTATTCATAATTAGGATGTACAGCCCACATTTTTAATACTTATCATGAATAATGATATTTACAACTGTTTTGAAAATAACTTCCAGACAAAATGAATACTTAGTATCCCTTTAGCATCACATAAATAGTAAAGATTGTGCTTTTGTTGCCTCAGACCAGCAGGCTATACAAAGAGAGTGCTGAAAAGTTCTCAGCCTAACCCAGAAAGAAATGACAGAGCCATGAAACATACATTTTATTTTACATATTCCCCCATGCAGTTTAATACACTTGAAACATCTGTAACCCTTCCCCCAAAATATCAAATTAAAAAAAAAAAGTTCCCTTCTTGATTAGGCTGAAATCTTTTATGCAAACCATCATTTTTATATATGGTATTCATAATTTAAAGCCCTACTACCAAAAGTTTTAAGAAAGATAAAAATGAAGCCCAAACCATAAAAAATTGTGCATTTACTGGGGGGAGGGGGGAAGAAGAAGCTTATTCCTCTATTTTAAGGGATTATGAAAATTGCATAGATTTTAAAGTGAGCAAGTGATAGGGAGTAACTAAATCCAAGTCAATGATCATGAGCTCACCCCAAAGTCTGCACAGACTGCGCAGTGTATTTGCCTGTTCATCTGCAAAAGGAGGATGTTGCATAAATAGACCAAACATTATTTGGAAATAAACAAAAAGGAAAATCATTTTTTTATCCAACAAAAACAACAAAAAATAAAAAATAGATTTTTAAAAATAACAAAATGAAATATAATACTGAAGATAGGAAAGAGAGATTATCAAGAAATGAACTATATTTTATTTTAGGCAAGTTGGAAGGAAAATTATTTTATAAGATAAGGCCATACTACCCTTAAAATGATGGGCAGATACCAGAAAGACCTTACTCTCCCAGATACAATAACAGTGTAGATGAATGGACAAGTCAAACCACTCTCCCATAACTTACATATCTAGGTAATAGCAGAAAGATCTTACTCTCCTAGAAACAGCAGATGAACGAGTAAGTCAAACTACTCTCCCATAACTACCTTATATATTATCAACCTTGACAGAATCTAATTGAATAGGATCAAAACAGAATATTTAAGAAATATTTCATATTTTGTAGTCTCACCCAAATTGAGTAATTGCTTCCTGGTAAGTCTCACAAACCACTGGTAATAAGTTCAATCCTAAGTGCCACAATATTGCAATCTTGCACCATACCAGTTAAAGTTTTATATAACACAAACATAAAATACACACTCAGAGAGACACACACTGGTTTCTGATTAACACAGTAAATTTGATCAACAGACAAACTATTTGATAGCATATCAAACATCCCTGCCATTTAAGCAGGAAATGTTAAAAAATAAATAAATTGCTGCATGATACAAAGGTTACCATGTTCCCTATTTGTGCCAGTCTAAATCAAGCCTCTTTCACATATTTATTATAGATTTATAAAATTCTAATATCTAGCAGAAAAAATGTAGGTCTTATGTGTTATCAAATACTGTGCTTCTTCCAGAGAAACAAGTCTGGTTATAAACAACAAATTTTGATACCCAGGCTAAAAAGTTCAGAGGACATCTGTTACTGATTACTTTTTGACCAATGAAATCTATGGTTTGATTTGGTTTGGTTTGTTGGGTTTTATGGCATATCAACCTTTGTAGGTTATTAACACCAAATCCATTTTTATGTAAATAATCAGTTCTATTTAAAACAATACAGTTTAACATGAGTACACAGTTTCAATGTCAAAAACAGTTCAATTTCAAACAATTCAGTTTAGCATAAGTATGCAGTTTAAATGTAAGTACAGTTTAATTTTGAAAAACATTTCTATTTCAAGCTATTCAGTTTAGTCAAGCAGTTCTAATTCAGCTAATTCAGTTTAGTGTAAGTACAGATTTTGTTTACTCAGTTACATGTCAAAACAGTTCTATGTTAAACAATTCAGTTTAGTGTAAGTACAGTTTCAATGTCAAAAAAACAGTTCTATTTGAAATAATTCAGTTTAGCATAAAGATGCAGTTTAAATGTAAGTACGGTTTAATTGTCAAAAACATTTATTTCAAGCTATTCAGTTTAATCAAACAATTCAGTTTAACATAGTTCTATTTAATCCATAGATAGGGCCCTATCAGGTGCTACCACTCCGGACCAGAGTGGACCAGGGAGCAATGGCAATGAAGGAGTGCTCCGTATTCCCCAAAGCCCCAACATTACTGGGACCTCACCATCAGACTGTTTAGTGTCATATTCAGGACACTCGTTGGGGGTGGGATCTTACCCCTCTGCAGAGAAGCAATCGGTGTATTCTACAGCCCCAGCTGACTGGGCAACTATGCACTAGTGTTGTAGTGCTAAATTTCATTGGTCAAAAAGTAATGGAAGAAGTGTATGTACTGCAAGGAATACCATGTTGAAAAATAAACCTCATTTGATCACATTCTATGTGAGTATCTTTGTCAGCTTATAAATTTTTAAGTTGACCATTGTATAATATTTAGCAAAGTAGTTCTACAGATTATTGTGATAGAGTAGTAAGTTTCATTCTTACAGGCTCCCCTATATTTGTGGCAATATGCTAAAAATAAGCTATATTTAGTAAATATAAATAACCAAATCTAATTGTGAAGCATTACTTCAAAATAAAAATATAAAACTATATCTTTAAAAAAAAAAAGTTATGAAAGTAGTTATGAAAAAAATGTATGTTTTGTTTTTGTTTTGTTTTTTTTGCAGAAAAAAAAAAAAAGAAAAAACAGAACTGAAGGGTATGTGAATTCAGGGAATAAAAGAAGTTTTTTTTTAAACAGCAAATAAACTGAGAAAAAGTTATATAGAAATTTTTAAGTGAAAAAAGTGTTAAGATAAAGAGAAAACAAAAAAAAAAAACTAGAATCACGGCAAAAGGCACACAAAAATGAAAAAAGCAGAAGACAGCAATCAAATTTCTTTTTTGAAAATAAATTTTTACACATTTTCACAAAAGGAAGCAATCATTTTTTTAAATTATTCTCAGCTGAAAAAGACATTCACTTCTTAAACAGACTAATAATATAATTTCATAGAAAACTTATGTTTGCAGTGGATAGACACTTTCATTCTATTTCATAAAACATAAAATAATTTACATTATTAAATGGAAGGCACCTGGTCATGGTATGGTTGTTAAACTAGTCCCAAAAATCAATTATAACCAAGTAGTGAGTTTAATCCTCACTAAGTGTCCCACACTTTCAGCATTGTGCCAAATCTAAGCTATTCTTAGTTTTTAAGGGTCATCTTATAGTGTAATGGTTATTGAGCTAGGCTAGCAAACCATTGTTAGTGAGTTCATTTCCCACTAGGCTCCCATATTTCTAGCCTTGTACCCAATTAGGCTAAGCTTAGTAAATGACTGCATTAAAAAAGATGATTATACATTTTTTAATGAAAATACACAAAAATAAAAATAAAATAAAAACAATTGAAAGAGAGAGAAAGAAATTCACATTCCCAGGGCACCACTAAAACCAGAAGTGACTGCGCTCCTTGATACAGTGCTGTTTTTGTCCAGGGCACATTTTCTTTTTACCAGTGCATATGAAGAAGAGTAGTAGAAAGAGGAAGAGGAGGAGGAGGCAGAAACTGGCATTACTGACAACACATGCATATCATGCAATAAAGACAAAAAAATATGTTGGGGAAGGAGGTAAATGGTTTAAATAGAAAGGAGATACAAAACGACAATCAAAAAGACAAACCAAAACAACAGCAGTTACAACAAACACCAGCAATTTAAAAAAAAAAAAAAAAAAAAAAGGAACTGCATCAGAAATTGAAACACCTACAATCCAGCTGCCTCCAGATAGCCGATGATGTGCATGCTTAAAGAGAGAAAGCCAAAATGATTAGTACAATCTATGTAGGCCAAGAAAAAAAAAAAGATATATTTTAGGAGGAAAAATGTATTTGTTTTTAAACACAATATTTTATTTATTATTTCATTTATTTATTTTTGTTATTTCTCTCACCCCTTCATGTCCCTCAATTTTTTTCAAACCAAATATACCAGAATGTACACAATAGAATAATTAACTATTAAAAAACATTATGATCAAATGCTATTATTAGATATTTGATAAGAATAATTATTACTGTTCAAATAATTTTAACCCTTTGACAAGCATTCATATTTCTTGCATAAAACCATTACATGGTTATAACATAAACCTAAGAATCAAATTCAGAACATAAAAAATTAAATAGTAATCTTTACATGCAGTTGAACATATATTTTATTTAAAATAAATAGAAATTTCTTTTATTCAAAATAACATAATGTAAAAGAATTTAAAGCAAAAATTGAGTTATATTATCAACTGATTTTTCTTTATATTGATTCAGAGATTGAAATTATATCTGACAATGATTTTATCTTCCTTGGATTTCAACTGTATTTTCAATTTAAAATTGACTTTTTTTATTTTTTCTAAATGAAATTAGATTCTCTTGGTCATAATGATACTTTAAACCATTCAAAATTAAGGACACTTATTTTGGCCAAAAGATGCTTTAAAAAATCATTTTACTTCACTCTTTTTTAAAGAAAAAGGTTTCTTTCTCTTTTTATTTTTTTTTCTAAATTACTTATATAAAAAAATAAAATTCTTCTACCCCAGAAGAAGATGACATACAGAAGAAGGTTTTTAAATCTAATTGATTTGAATGTTTGTTGTTGTTTAGATCTCAACACAGTATTTTTCATTTAAAATTGGTTAAAACTACTTTTCTTTTTTTCTAATTGAAATGAGATTTCCTTGGTATAATAATGGTTAAAACAATTCAAAATTAAGGACACATGGGTCTTGGCTAAAAGATGCTAGCAAAGATAATTTTACTTTACTCTTTATAAGGAAAAAGGGTTCATTTCTTAATTACTTATAAGAAAAAATACAATTCTTTTGCCTCCCAAAAGTAAGATGTTATATAATAAGTCATACATTATTTATGTCTATGAATAATATTTAATCCCAAGATGTTTTTTGAGGGTAGATCAATGAGTTTATAACCTGATACAATTAGATAGATGGATATTTCCTATAACCTCAGGGCATTACAGTCATTAGCTGAATTTTGATCTGAAATTTTCACTATAACATTCAATCAATGTGATCTTTTAAAAAGATGAAAATTATGTTGAGAAACATTTTTATGATGTAAAAAAAAAAAAAAAAAAAAATTAAAAAAAATTTTTTTAAAAAATGCTTCCCCGACTCATCATTGGGCTATGGACTTATTAACAAATTTATGTATGTAGGAACAAAACAATTAAGTTACCAAATCTTACAAGACAAAAAATTCAACAGAAGGATATTTTAACTGGAACGTTAAAACCAAGAGCAATTTGAAATGTAATATTTAAAAATGGTTATAGATAAGATCCTAGTGGACATTTGAAAAAACAAAAAATAATTATACTTAAAAGTTAAAATAGAGATCAAAAGAAATAAGCTACTTTTAAAGTCATTTTAACTACTCATAAGAGTAAGATATGATACAGACATCATGAATTGATCCTGAACCTACCCCTTTTAAGTATAATAGGGAGGTGGAGCCTGAAGGGGACACACCTCTGGAGCTGAATAGCATATTTAATATGATCCCCAGTCACATATAAAAGAGATGTTTTGATGCAAGGGCCAGACTACTTTGAAGGTGTTGGTGTCCTGAAGTGATCCAGATGTTGGATCCAACCATCCAATAATTATTATTAGACCTTTATGGATTATTAAATAATCCATAAAGATCTGAATTTTTCTTGTTCTATAGCTAAGGACACAGTTATTTTATTCTGGTGAAAAATGTGACATTGTGATAACATTGTGAATGCAGTGATTGTGAAGGGAGAAAGGGAGGGGACTTTTGAACAGTATTCTTTGGGGATATGGGAAGGACTGTTCTGTCCTGTTAAAAATTCCTGGCTGACCCAGATGCTCAAGATTCATCAGAAAAGACAGATTTCATGCAGAAAAAAGGAACAAAGATAAGAATGCACAGTAGAAGTGTTGCTGCTTTTGGCTGGCTATGAGCTGATGAAAAAAAAATACAGGTGAAATGTGATGGTAAAGAGTGGCGCCACAGGAATATTGTAAGGTAAACCTACCGGAATCTTCAGAAGTTTAGAGATGCACATTCTTTTACATATAAATTGTTGCTGAATTTATATATATGTATGTATGATCCAGATACATAGAGTAATTTGTTATCCTTCATTTCAAAGTTGTAATATCCAGAACTTTTAAACAATTCCTATCCTCATTATCAATTACCTTGGTTAATCAATCTAAATATTATATTTGTGTTACACTGACAGCTATATGTTATGATACCAAATACTTTTTTCTTTAGGTACCATATATACTCGCATATCATGCAATTTTCTGAGACCTAAATTTTAGCCTAATATTAGGGGTTCAAACCATATGCAAGATACAAGCTTTGTGTGCATAAATAGTTAGCAAAGGCTAGGCTAACTGGTACACCTACAATTACCAGTTGCAAAAGGTCTCAATTTAGATCTCAGAAAGTTGGATGACATGTGAGTGTATACAGTATATTTGTAATAAATAAAACTATCCTCTAAACTTTTAGTTTCAAAAAAATTTTTACTGTAAATACATCCTAAAATGAGTTTACAAACTTTCAGTCTATTTTTCTTAACTGATACAACTTGAGAAAAGGCTATGAAAATATTTTTAAAAATTAAATGAGTCAATTCAATTTTTATGATTAAATTTACAAATATCTCCTTTGGATTTTTGCTCACTTTATTCAAGAGTTACAATAGCAATGGCTTCAAAAGACATTTACATTTCACACCAGCCATTTGTATAATACTCATTGACATTCACTGCTACTTAATGAAGCATTAAAATTTCAACTTTAAAAACAAATGTACAGTCAAGTTTTAGAAAATGTAGAATAGCTTATTCCACAACAGCAAAAAATAAAATGAATGAATAAAACTATCCTTTTATGATTGCTATTATTATGAAATTTATTTAAATTTGACCCAACTTCCGGAAGAATCCAGCATTTAACAACCTCTCTAGGGAAGATTTGAATTCAGCATTTAATAACCTCTCTAGGGAAGATTTGAAACTAAGGGATTTATTAATCTGAAATAATCTTGTACAGAAATTCACACAAACAAATTTTTAAAAATCTTGGCCTCCAACAAATTAAAAAACATACCTAAATTAATTTTTACTAGTTCAAAAATTCCTATTTTTTTTATTTAAAAAAAAAAAAAAAGAAGGAAAAAAAAAAAACCATCACATAAAGAGGAGAAATATTTAAAATTTTCATCTCAGAATTCATACAATATTTGAAAAGTATTAAGTTCTTTTAATGTTCCACCAATATTGTAATACATTAAAAATTCTCTAATAAATATCATCATCCTGATCATAAACTTTGAATACACTGGAAATAATGTTGCAATTTTGAATGTTGGATATCAGATATTAAACTTTAGGAAAAGACAATCTGGAACACAAGAGAATAGCATTAATCCTGAAATACTACAAGATAAATACATAAGTAAATTTCCTAGATATCATCTTTCTTTTACATGATTTAATTAATTCATTTCAAAAATAAACCTTATATATATGTGTGTGTGTGGGTGTGTTAGAAACAACACCTTGACCACACAGGTACTATAACCAGATTTTAATAGAAATGACAAAGAAACATACAAAATTAATATTCATTTTAGAATTCCATAGTCCTAAATTTTCATTTGGAGGTAAGAAAACCTGGAAAAACTTAGGCAAAAGTTTATGATTGTTTCAATGACCATGAAGATATAGAAAACCAAAAGCTGAAAAGAGATAATGATAAATGGTATGGACATACCTCTTTGAAAGAAGACATGGAATTCTTGAGAACATCTCTCAGCTCAATAAGCTGCCTTCGTTCTTCATCTTGCCTCTGTTTGATTTTGCGAAGCTGTCCAACTAAGCCGTCGATAAAACTGCTAAAATGAGTGATAGTTTTGATTCCATCTTGAAATAGACTGAAAAAGATAAAACAAGCCAGGGAAAATTTAAAGCAAATAAGTATCAACATTGTTAAACAACTTTGTTATTTTGTTGGCTTTTTTTTTTTGAGTTTTTTTTTAAATATAAAGTTTAACCTATTTTTGTAATGTTTGTAAGGGAGTTAACTTTGGTGGATACCTAATAATCTCTTCACTCTGAATATTTCAATTATTACTAGTAGGATATGTATTTTTTTTTCTATGAAGTCCAAGTATAAATTCAAAACAATTCCTTGTCACCACTTTTGTAATGTTCCATGAGGGGGGGTAACTTTGGCCAATACTTTATAATCTCTTCACTCTTGTACAATGCCAAATACAATGCCAGTCACATGACCCTAGTAGCACCATCTATTTCAACAGTTGTGTTTATTGGCAGGAGATCCATGTTCAAACCACACAGGTCGGTATCAGCACATTCTTCTACATAACACCTATTAACTGCAAAAGAGGCAGCAGTTGCCATTTTTTAAATGCAGGGATAAATTTAAACTATTAACTGCTAACCTTTTATCACCTTGGTTCTCATCTGAACAGAAGATTTATCAAATAACTAAACAATAAAAACATCAAGTATATCACAAGCTACCCATAAGCATAATGGTTAGAGCATTCACCAATGGTTTGGGAGACTGGGGTTCAACATCAGTCAAGTTATACCAAAGACTCAAAAAAAATTGTACTTGATGCTCCTTGCATTATAATGTATAGATCAAGGCTAAGTTGAGAAATCCAGGAAAAAGAGTAGCACCCTCCCTTACACCTTGGTGTAGTAGCTATTGAAAAGGAAGTGTTCTGGTCTCCCTTGACAACGGTCAACCAACATCACAAGCTATTCATCAGAAACTAAGAAATTTTCTTACCTTTATTAGAACTTGAGTTAAAATAAAGAAAACCAAATCTGATCCAATCATTAATAATTTTGACAAGTATTTTCATTCATCTTTTGATGTTTTATTGCAATTTACAGCAAGGAAAAATAATAATAAATGATAAGGTGTTGATGAGATTTGAACTCACATCCAAGAGCTTATCTGCTCTATTCTTCACTATTGAAGAACAACCTGAGTAAATTGGAAATTTTTTTTAAAAATTGTATATGAAAAAATAGAAATGAATAAAAGATGTAATCCTGATAATATTTCAAAGATTTCTTAATCTATTCAGAGTGCTGAAACAATTCAAAAAATTGTCCCAGAAACAACTGTATATGCTAACTGAAATTTGTCTCAGGATTATTGAAAAGGAACAGGTGTATTTGTTAGTTCATATTGCTGGTTGGTTGGTTTATTGGGTTTTATGGCATATCAACCTTTGTAGGTTATTTAACGCCAAATCCATTTTTATGTAAATAATCTGTTCTTTTTAAAACAATTCAGTTTAGCATAAGTACACAGTTTAACAGTCAAAAACATTTCTATTTCAAACTATTCAAGCAGTTATATGTAACAATTCAGTTAACTGTAAATACAGTTTTAATGTCAAAAAACAGTTCTATTTCAAATAATTCAGTTAAGCATAAGCACACAGTTTAAATGTAAGTACAGTTCAATTGTCAAAAACATTTCTATTTCAAGCTATTCCGTTTATTAAAACAATTCAGTTTAGAATTAGTATGCTGTTAGTTCTATTTAACCTATAGATAGGACCCTATCAGGTGCTACCACTCCGGGCCAGAGTGTACCTGGGAGCAATGGCAATGAAGGAGTACTTCACATTCCCCAAAGCTCCAGCATTGCTGGAACCTCACCATCAAATTGTTTAGTGTCATAACAGGACACTCGTTGGTGGGGTGGGGGGTTCTTACCCCTCTGCAGAGAAACAGTCGGTGCATTCTACAGCCCCAGCTGACTGGGCAAAGTTCATATAGCAATAAATCAGCAATTGTGACGTATTAGTATATTCTTAACTACCAAATGACAAATCTAATCTTGATTGAATATTTTCACAAAGATATTAGAAAAGCTCTTTATTAATAATAACCTTGCTCACCATTTTGAGAGAAGACAAAAAAAATTTTAAATTTCCTTTCAGAAACTAAATAGTTAATGGGTATTGAATGCTTGGAAGAAGAAGCGCTGATTTGATAACCCAGGAGACAGAAATAAGCTGCTATCACAATAAAATAACAGTATTTGCCTATAAATATGTACACCCATACTGATGTCTTTTAAAAAGTCAATTTTCTTCTAAACCAAAAATATCAGGATTTTATTATATCTAGTGAAACATACAATAAAAATGGATATTATTAGTTATTATTAATTACCAAACTCTAAAGCATTGAAACTAACCAAAAATAGAAGTAAAAATCCCTTTTATAAATATACACAAAATATATTTTTTAACTACTACATGTGTATATTTTTGGTTGTAAAGTTTAATGCCCTAGAGTTTGGTAATAAATAATACTTAATAATATTCATTGTGATAATATCATGTTCTACAAGAAATAATAAAATCCTGATATTTTTGGTTCAAAAGAAAATTGTTTAAAAAAAAATGAGAGGGATGTACTTATCTATAGATGATACTATAACAGTTGTTATGTTCAGTGTATGAAATTTATATGCAACTGTAGCAACTATTATGAGACTAAAGATCTAGTGTGTGTGGATTTCAGCACAGGTCAGGGCAAAGTTATATAAAAGACTGACAATTGCTCATGCTACAAGTCCTGCACACTTTACAATACTGATATCTGCCCAAGAGAAGAGCAATGTTAATATACAATTTGGCATTAGTTTCATCATAGAAGTTGCCAAAACAAGGTTGAACACCAAGTTAGGCTGCCTGAGAAACTCCAACTTCTGGTTTTGCCTTTCCTCAGTACCAAGTTATTCTGTCATGGTGGTAGGGGTATTGAATTCAGACTTTTTTTCTACATTGGTTGCCCTACTAAGGCTAAAGAGCCTAGTTTACCCTACAAATAAGTACATAATATTTTTAGAACATACCAATCTCATAACCTGGTTGGTTGGTTAGGTTTTATAGCATATCAACTATTGTGGGTTATTAAATGCCAAATCCTATTTATACATACATACATATCAAATATATCATTTGTAAACACATTTTGTAGATAATATTTTAAATGAGCCTGAGCTCATTTTTTTTTTTGCATACAGTTAAATGGTTTCAAGTACTTCTATCTTACATGAATAATTCTATTTAATATCAATCATTTGTTTGCACACAGTTAAATAGTTTCAAGTATTGCTATGTAAAAGCAACAATTTTACATCAGTCATTTGTTTGCACACATTTAAATAGATATACATGATATGTCGAAGATTGTTGGTAATTTCATTTTTAAATGAGTTTGAACTAATTTGTTTGCACACTAGTATTACTATTGTTTCTACACAGTTAAATGGGTTCAATTATTGCAATCTAGCACTAATAATTTTATTCACTATTAATCATTTGTTTACAGGCAGTGAATTGGTTACAAGTATTGCTATTTAATGCTAATTATTCTATTGAACACTATTCATTCATTTTCATAAGTTAAATGGTTACAAGTATTGCTATATAATACCAATAATTCAATTTTAGCACATAGTTAAAGAGCTTCAAGTATTACTATTTAACAATAATTCTATTCAACATTATTAATTCATTTGCACACAGTTAAATGGTTCCAAGTATTGCTATGTATCACTAACAATTCAATTAAACATCAGTTATTTGTTTACATATAGTTAAATGATCTTACAGTTATATTCATATCAATTCAATGTAGGATAAGTCATTTGGTTGCACAGAGCTTAGATGTCAAACAATTCTATTTAACCCATAGATAGGACCCTATCAGATTCTACCACACCAGGTCAGAGCAATGGCAATGAAGGGGCACTCCACATCCCCAAAGCTCCAGGACTGGTGCCTCACCATCAGATTGTTTAATGTCATATCCAGGACAATTGTTGGGGGTTTCTTACCCCTCTGCAGAGAAGCAGTCGATGTAATTCTACAACCACAGCCGACTGGGCTTCATAACAAGAGTTAAAACAATTGCTCTTCAGAAAGTACCATGCTAGAGTGTAATCTACTCCCATCTCATCAAGAACACACAACAACACATTGTAATTTACATGCTCTCAATTGAGACCCATACTTCCAAAGGCTAGACCTGCTCATGATAATAAATACTCACGTGGTTTGTGCTTGATAATATTCAACTAGGTGCTGCAACAGGTCGACTCCTTTTTTTGTACGTATTTCGTTTACTTTTATCAGATACTAGAAAAAAAAGAAAAAGAAAAAAAAAGTAAAAGAGAAATTAATTCCTGCCAAGAAAGTATGTCAATCAAAGAAAAGTTTTTAAAAACATTAGATGGTTCAAATTTTAGTTAGAAATTTTGGATTTTATAACAAACTTTTTTTCTCAATGGGTTGAGTACAGACTGAAGCAGAAATAATAGGGTAGTCAATCATGACATAATTCAATTGACTATTGTGTAAAAATATTTTCTATTGTGTAATATTATTGACTTTTCTTTTACTTTTGTTTGTTCCACATTGCACTTAATGGTGATAAAGTTAAGGTCAAAGACAGCAATGATTTTTCATTCTCTTTCTTTGTTTGATGGCATATCAGCCTTTGTGGGTTATTTAATGCCAAAGTCACCCTTGTAGAAGAATAGTAGTGGTCCTATTTAACCCATAGCAGGGGAGATAAGAGGGTTTATACCTTTTCCAAAAGTATCAGTCTGAAAGTTAACATATTAACACAACTCTAGTTCAAAGTTGCTTAAAACAATATTGCAGTCCAGCAGGTTAGCTACTACACCACTGGGACTCTCCCACAATGATTTTTAGTGGACAAGATTTTTGTTGTTTCTTTCAAAACTTTTCCACAAGATAAAGCAAAATGTTCTTAACTGAAGCCAGAGAAGGAGAAGAGTAATCTTTATTATAATGATCCAATTTTTGTATGCTACCATAACACAGCAAAAATGGTGCATTGGAGCAAGATTTTTATTAGAGGATTTTAAAATTATCATTCTAAGAATAAATGAATTCCTAATTAAATTTGAAACTTAATAGCATAATGTATGCACTCGGCACACCCTAATCATCATAATTTCTTAAGGGAGATAACTCAAGTAATTCTATAAAGTACTTCTCTTTATATACTCGGCTATGATAGAAAAATTCACAACAAATAAAATAATTGCTGAATACATGATTCATAAAAATTTAAGAATCTGTTACTCTGCTAAATTGTCAGCTATATAGCTAATACATATACTCCTATCAAAAGTTCGGGACAACATAGTTTGTTTTTTTTCCCCTCTTCTAAACTTAAAAAAATAAAAGTCAAGTTAGATTTTAATGGCATATCAACCTGTCTAAGGTTATTTTAGATTTAGAGGTTAGGGAATTATATTCATTGAACATTTATATTTTTTGTGTAATTGTTTCTTAAAAGTTTTTGCACACAGTTATATGAAATCAATTATTCTCATCTCATAATATTAACAATTCCTTGGTTCCAAGTATTTATTTGTATTTAATGATAGTCATTTGTTTGCACAAAGTTATATGGTTTCAAGAAACTAATGATAATTCTTAGTAAATAATAATAGCTTTAAGTAACTCTTTGTAATACAAATGATTTAGTCATATGGCATCAAGTATCCCAATCAAATACTAATATTTTTTAAACACATCTATTTGACCTATAAATGGGAGCCTAACACGTACTACCAATCAGGGTTACAGTGAACCGAGGAGTAATGGCAATGAAGGGATACTCCATATTTCCTCGATCTCCAGAACTGGAACTTTACCATTAGATACAAGACACATCTATTTTTCTTTGGGGAAGTGGAGGTCTAATCTCTTTGAAGGAGATACACTCAGCCTTACCAACAGGATGATTTTCATGCAGAATACAGCTGGTTTAAATATATGCAGAATATTTTATGCAAAATATAGCTGGTTTAAATAAGGAGATACACTCAACTTTACCAACAGGATGGTTTTTATGCAGAATACAGCTGGTTTAAATAGAAATTTTTCTTTCTCCGAGACAGCTTGCTGTACTAAGTCTATTTACTTATGGTTGGAAAAAGAGGAATTCATGCCTTTCCTAAAGGTATTACCACAAAAGTGAAACACAAACAGCTTCATCCAGGATTTGAACTTGCTTTGTCAATCCATTTCCTATGACACAAACAGTTACACCACACATGCACCCGAAGACTATTCTTTTGTAATATATCATATTTTTAAACAAAGCATAAGATTTTTTTTTTAAATCTTAATGAACTTTAAAGAAACAATTTGTAAGCTAATGCAACACTATAGATCTTTGGTGTGGTAGATGAATGTGTATATTTACCAAACCCCTTTGCATGAGGAGGATGTGACAAGGTCAATTTTTTTTCACGTGAAGTTCAACAGGTTTGAAATCAAAGTTTTCCTTCTCTAATACTGGTTGCCATACCAAAGTTAAAGAGCCCAGTCTCCCCAAATATTAACCAATAGTTGGAGAGAGAATAGTTGGATGCATACCTTTCCCAAGAGTATTATCACTATGTGAAATGCTAACAATCTCTCGCTCTCTCTCTCTCTCTCTATATATATATATATATATATATATATATATATATATGAACCTATATCCATGCAGGTGTGTGTGTGTGTGTGTTAGAATACATTAAGCATGTGTATTATAGGTGTGGATACACACACACACGTATATATATATAAATAATGGTAGACATATAGATGGGTCTTGATGTGTATATATATATATATAGATATATATATATATATATATATAGAGAGAGAGAGGCTAAGATGTATGAGTGTGTGGTAATGCTGGTCAAAATTTCAAGATTTGTTTGACATGACTTTGGGCACTGACAAGTAGATGGAAGGGATTAGCCACTTCCTTAGTACATAAATCTAGATGGTCAATATCCACAAATAGGAGAGGTTATGGGCTCCAAATAGACAAGTTAAATTTTGAAAACTAGCAGTTAGAGATCAGCCCAGGTGGAAGTCAGTTCATTGGCAGTGACCTAAAAGATGTGGAAGTTAGTCAATTATTAGTGGTTCCAAAGATAGTAGCAAGCTAGAGTTTGCACCACACACCAAAGATGGTTTTTTTGTTTTTTTGAGCAGAGTTATCTAAAGGTCGCAGAATGTCACATAGCCACTCCTGTTGAGAAGGCAGTCCTTCAAACCTTGAGTCACCTTTTCCTTTTCCTTGTAACACCACCACCTCTTGGGTGTATGCATCAGCAGAATGCAACAACATTGGGTCCGACAACATGGCACAGCAGAATATGCAAAGGTTCAACCAAGTAAAAAATGCAGAATGAGCAGATGCAGTCACAAGGTAGCTCTGTCACACTAAAATCAGTCCTAGTTACAACATCTGCTCAGTCACACTAAAATCAGTCCTAGTTACAACATCTGCTCAGTCATACTAAAATCAGTCCTAGTTACACCTGAATCAAAGGAAGATCTTTGTTCAGCATGTTGAACATAATGGGGAAATATCCAACAGAATTTTAATTTATTCATAAAGTATTGCTTTTTTAACATCATAAAGTATTTCTTTCTTGAAATAGTTTATTTGATGCGTGTGGGGGTCTCTGTGGCATAAAGGCTACAATGTAACATTGTAGAAAATGAGTTTGGACTCCTCCAGTCATGCTATTATGTTCCCTTACAGACTAATGTCCTTGCAAAAAGGATGAACCTTTCCTGTTCTTCAACAAGGATGGCTTTAGCATTAAATAACTGTAATGAAAAAAGGGGTCGGAACTCCTTCACACCAACTATGCTGCTTGCACCAACTTTCAGAGTAACACAACTCTGCAACTCACACCAACTCCTCTTAACTCAATGTCTGCTCTCTGCTCTCAGAATAACACCCCCCTGCCTCACCAATTTGGTCTTTTTATAGCCTCTTTTTCTCCTCATATGCAAATTACCGCTACTCGCATATAAGGAGTCCACAAACCCACATTCCTCTTTTTTTCTTTTCCCGACGGTCAAACGCAGACGCGATGTGAGTAATCTATTCCATTACTTTTTAGACCACAATAACCTACAAAGTTTGATATGCCATTAAACAAAGAATTGAAACAAAACCAAAAAACTTGGGAGTGAAGAGAAAAATATGCAGGAATTAGAGTGCCCGTTTACAAAATCCCTGATGATGATTGAAGAAAAGAGAAAAATTGTTTCAAATAACTTACTTCACATGCCTGTAGCTGGAACATCTTTCTTTCCTTTTCCATTTCTTCAGCAATCTGTAATGAAACCAGACAAAAACAGAAGCAATATTATGAAAATGATACAAATAACAAGACAAAATATTAAGAAAATGATTCACATATCTTTGTCTGAATTTCTAAATTAAGAGATTATAATGCACTACTATAGCCTACTGGATAAAAGTGTTAGTTGATCTAGTTACCTGGCAAACACAAGTTCAATTTCTTGGTTGGGTAGTGCAACAGAAATGACATACAACTGACATCACAAGGAAAAATTAACTAAATTGAGAATCTTTAAAGACAACAAAATGAAAACAATCTATCTCTGTGAATTGAGTAAAAGAATCAGCCTAAAATTCCAAGAAAGTTATTGACAACACACCCCAAAAGATGACCAAAAAATGGAACACTGGATTGATTGATTTTAATAACATACCAACTAATCTAGGGTTATTTTATGTCTGAGGTTAAGGAATCATGTTCATTGTACCTTCATATTTGCATATTTTGTGTAGTCATTTCTCTTTTTAACATGGTCCTATTGAATACAAATAATTTTTAAACAGATTGATCCCTAACAGGTACTATCCTTCTGGGCCAAAGTGGACTGGGAGTAATAGTAATGAAGGAGTAATCTACACACTCCAGATCTCTAGAACTGGAGCCTCATCATCAGATACACCCTCTTTTTGTTAAGGTGATCCTACCCATCTCAGCAGGATACATTCAGTGTATTATAATGCAATATCTGAAATATTGTGACTTTAATAATCAAGATAAGGACACTAGTACAAGTAGAACAATGTCCAACAATCTCATATCCTTGTTTGTTAGTCAAAGTACTGATTAACAAAGAGTACTTGCAAATATTTTTATAGTTTAAAACTGTCTCATAGTCAATGTTTTAAAAGAAGAGTTTAGTTTTTTTCAAAGTAGATAACTTGAATGGCTATAAAAAGCAATATTTTCAAATACTTGCTTAGAATTCTTTAAAACTCAACTAAGCTTGTCATAAACCTACATGAGACAAAATAGCCCAAACATATATTTGAAACAATACTAGGTTTGTTATCAAAGTTCTTTATATTATAAAATAATCTGTTAGAGATATACAAACTTAACAACTAGCAGTGCAGAAAATTAAATCAGTCAGTAGAATTCACTTCATACTAATAAGGGTTTGTCCATCAGCATTGATGATCATCATTAACTAAGCTGTGGCTTAATAAATGAACTACACAGATGACTTGTTTATAGTGGTTTATATAGAATCAATTACACTTTTTGGATAAACTGATAACAGAAGAATGGTTTACTGATTGGTTACAGATTCTCTAAAAAAATACACCTCAGGTTTTGGATTCAGAGTTTTTCCTTCTAGATCAATTGCACTACCAAAGCCAGAGAGCCTAGTCTATCCGTCATTTGGCAGTGGAGAAAAATCAATTTATAGCTTGGAGTGAAGGAAGAAGTCTATCTATAGCTTGGAGGTTGGGAAGAAATAGACTGTCCATTGCTGAATGGGGAGAAGAAATGGATACATGTCTTTCATAAAGATATGGCTGTTTACTATAAACCAATGCCCTTAGGAGAAACAAATCCATCTTTGGCACCACCAGTCATAAATAAAATAGCAGGAAATATTAAGAGCTTTAGCCTTGGGTAACCACCAGTCAATTAAAAGAACAATTTTGAATTCAAATCATAAAGAAGTCTTTTGGAGTAAAAGACTGAGAATAAGTACATTACCTTTTTTTTCTCTTTAATAGATAAGAAAACAATTTGAAAAACAATATGCCAAGTGTGTTGAATTGTGATATGAATATATAATTTTGTCATTCCCTTAGTTAATTATCATCATGAATGTAAATGAACAAACATTATTATTAGTATGACATGAACTCTATTCACTGATTTAATTTTCTACAATTCTAGCTGTGAAGCTCTCTGCATCTCCATCAACTTTGCTTATATCACAAATTATTTTATAATCAAAACAACAAAAATAAACAACAAATCTGGCATTGTTTCAAATATGCATTGAGGATATTTTGTCACATGCGAGTTCATTACACCACTCAAATCTGTAACTGGAATCCCAAAGATAATCAAACACTCTTTACCTTCATTCTGGCAACTTTTGTACTGATACAGGTGATACCAAGTTGTATCAGCCCTCACCTTTCCTTTAAACAACAACTCTAGCATGAAATTAGGAGACTTAGTGCATGTGTAGCTGCTAGTCTTCAGCCTGGACTATGTTTGCCCTCTGGAGAGGAAGCACAGATCTATGGTCTATGTTTGCCCTCAAGAGAGGAAGCACAGATCTATGGTCTATGTTTGCCCTCTAGAGAGAGGAAGCACAGATTTATCATTTATGTTTGTCCTCTGAAGAAGAAACACAGATCCATAGTCTCAAGGGACTAACAGATGCCAACAATAAGTAGTCTTATTTCAACCCTAATGATATTTCTATTCAGATTGCTTTCACTTTGAAGAAAAATAAAAAACAATTTTGTCAAATAGTTTTAATTATATGTGTATGTATGTGTATGTGTGTTAAAGATGACATGGCCCATAAAAAGAAATGATACTAATAACTTAAAACATTGAAAAAATAATATGATGTACTTACATCTAAGGCCATTGAAGTATATTTTATTTTTAAATTGTTTCATTTTATAGGATATGCGATCTTTAACACACTTATATAAGAAACCTTCAGTAAATGAATATATATATATATATATGAGTGCTTTAATAGAACGTCTGTTTTTTTTTAAATTAATACCAACATTACATTGTTGAAAAAAAAGGAAAGACTTAATGTTTATTGATTTATCTTTTTTTAACAGATTAGCAAAAATAAAAAATAACTTGAAAAATAATATACCAAACAGTTTGAACAGTGAAATGAATATACAGGTTGAGCACAAAACACATTGCTATGGGATGAGTGCCATCTTGAATTTCACTGCCTTTTAGTAATGGGAGTGGTGCAGAGAGATTCTGCTGGTGAGAAAAGATGTCACCATATTTATACACATATTCCAATAAGTTCTTGATTTTGAAATGTAAGAGTGTTTTTGTGATTACCCTGTATAATTCTATATTATTTTCTTGAACAAGTCAAAAACTGTTCCACACACCTTTGTATATACTTGTTTACATTTAATATGTGTTTAGACATCATACATACCTCTGGCCCAGATACCTCGGACCTAATCATTCCCACTTCTTTGGCCTGTTGTTTCTTTTCTTTTTCTATCTTGGAGCTAAAATAAAACATAAAAACAGTAATAATATAATAGAAATAGGATATACCTCCATACAAGTCATACTATGAAAGTTATAACTAAATCCAAGCTGATTAGTGATGGAATAATAAATTTGTTCTGTGTTCCAGTTATAAATCTTTAGATCAGAAAAATGGATGTGTTTAAATCAACACGCCAAATGTACTTCAGATGCTTTGCACAGTGTAATGGTTTAGATTCAAGGCTAGCAGACCATATATAACAATGAAAAAAAAAATCAACGTGCTTGTTCAAGAAAAATATCTATATTAAACACTCATCACAAAAATGTTATGATGGTAACTATTGCCTGACCATTGGGCACACTGAGTGGTATAATGCTTAGCAAGATAGACTAGTAGATGCTTATTAGTGGGTTTGATTCACATTGGGTACTCCATACTTCTGGTTAGTTAGTTGTGTTTTATAACATATCAACTCTTGTAAATTATTTAATGCCAGATCCTGTTTATGCATATACATTAAATATATATGAGTTGTAAACGAATAGTTGTAAGTGACATTTTTAAACAAGTCAGAGCTCATTTATTTGCACACAGTTCAATGGTTTTAAGTTTAGAAAATGATTACATACTTCTATATGACATATAGATAGGACCCTAACAGGTATCACCATTCTAAGTCAGAGTGGACCTTGGATTAATGGTAATGAAAAGGTATTCTACAATCTCCAAAGGTTAATAACTGGAGCCTCACCATCAAATGGTCTCATATCATATCTAGGACATTCATTGGGGGTGTCTTACCCTTCTGTAGAGATGCAGTCAGTATATTCTTTACCCATAGCAAAACTCAGCTGACACTTCTGGTTTTATACCAAACTCAGCTAAGATTAGTAAATAAAAGGCCACCCCATTGTGGTGCAATGGTTGACAAGATAGATAAGCAAATCATTGTTAGTGAGTTTTTGAAGTGAACTTTACTCCTGTACTTGCATTCTAGAACTTCACCCCCCTCCCACACACACACACACACACACACACAAAACATTCAACACACACAGAGGTTAAATACTAACTGACATTCTAGAACCTCATAAAAAAAAAGAAAGAAAGAACATTCAACACACAGGGAAGTTAATCTGTATAAGTCTTCATCAATACTGACTAACATTCAAGAACCTCAGGAAAAAAAGAACATTCAACTCACATGGAAGTCGAAAAAAAATTTAGACACCTACATTTTGGATCATCATTCCAAGTTAACTTCTTCAAAGCTGGATACTAAACTTGCTATCATGCTATTTACCCCCAGAGGATTTCCTCATAGCACACCTACGTTATTGCCAATAATAATTACTTCTCTAGAGAACATATCTTTATCAATGGTAATGCTAACATGAAAATAACTTTGATACACCACTCCAACAACTTCCCCCCTGTTACACATTTATTTTCCAACAGAGACTAATTTCCTATAAATTTCTACAGTATCTTTCATAAAGATTCCAGAAAAAAAATACTATTTCTGTTCCATAATAGGTTTGGTTTCTTTGTTTAATGGCATATCAACCTTTGTAGGTTATTTAATGCCAAAGCCATTCTCCTAGAAGAACAGTAGTGATACTATTTAACCTATAGCTGGGAGGATAAGGGGGTTCACATACCTTTCCCAAGGGTTGTTCCATAATAGTTATTACATTAGTGTATAGAATTTATAGGCAAATATAACAACTATTTACTTTTTTGTTCCTAAACATTGTAGGAGACATGAATACCCAAATAAGTAAAAATGTAAACAAAAAATTCAGCTTACACAACTTGTCAAACAGAAATGGGAAACACCTAATAGATTTCACACTAGGAAATGGACAAACATACCTTGATACTAAACTTCAGAAAAGGAAGGGAAAACTATGGACCTACTCTTAGGCAAATAATATAAAGCACAGATAGACTACATCCTCAGGAATAAGAAATTAATTAATAGCGCTTTGAATTGTGAGACATACTCCTCTTTTGAAGGTGTGTCTTTTGACCACTGAATTGTCACAGCAAAGATATGTCTGAGCTGATGCAGGAATGCAACGCAAACAACAAAAACCACACACCATGACTGATCCCTGCCTAACGGTAGAGATATTAGTGATAAATATACGATAACACTGAGAAACATTTGTTGCACTTTAGGAGAAACACTTACTCTGAATGATGACTATGAGAACTTTGTCAATGCCCACATAGAAGCAGCAGCAGAATGCATACCAACCAAACTAAGAGCAAAACATAGAATTCCATGGGAGACATTAGCAGTTAAAAAAAAAGACAAAACATGATAACGTGAAAACAGCATCCCTAAGCAATAAAAGGAACCCAACTAATGCCAACGCTCAGAAACTTAAGAAGATTCAAAGTGAACTAACTAGTGCATACCTAAAAGAACAAACAGAATACATCCAAGATCAGATCAATAAGATTCAACACTCGGTTGAAGATAGACAATCTTGGATAGCATGGCAGAGAGTAAATGAAGTGAGTAAAAGGAAGAGCATCTCAAGAACAAAACTAAAATCTGCCAGAAGAAGAATGAATACACTTGTGGAAAAAACATTTCAAGAATCTGCTCGGAAAATCCCCTAAAGTTACAGATAAACCTCTTATGAAAGTCATTAATAACCAACTAGACATTAAACTAGGACAGTTTATGCAAAAAGAACTCAACATAGTACTAAGAAGAATCAAAAACAGAAAAGCTACTAGAAGTATGCAGAACAAGTAAATTTGACAATATACTGCTGCTCTGGTACTGCAATGCTGTATATAACCAGAACGTAATAGATAGATGGACAAAGAGCTGCATCTTCCCTTTCTCCAAAATGGTTGACCTTGGAATTGCCAAGAACTACCGAGGTATAACCCTTACTTCCATAAAGGCTAATATTTACAATACTCTGTTATTCAGAAAATTCCTAGGAAGAATCAAAATGTTTTTCAGAAGTCAATCACAAATTCTGACAATTCTTTGAATTTTAGAAGGTGTTCATGCAAAAAACTCAAGGTGACACTTATTTATAGATTTCTCCAAGGCATTTGACTCCATACACGGAGGAAAGATGGAGTGAATACTTCTAGCCTATGGTCTCCCCAAAGAAACTCTCACAGCCATAATGGTGCTCTATAAAAACACAAAAGTAAAATGGATGGCGACACAGACTTTGACATTATCACGGGTGTTCTGCAAGGGACATATTAGCTCCATATCTGTTCCATAATCTGCCTAGACTACATACTTTGAACATCGATAGATTTAATGAAAGAAAATGGCTTTACACTGGAAAAAGCAAGCAGTAGACAATACCCCACACAAACAATTATGGATGCAGACTATGCTGATGACATAATGCTTCTAGCAAATACACCCTCCAAGGCCAAATCCTTGCTGCATAGTCTGAAACGGACAGCAGGAACATGTGAACACTGATAAAATGAAGTACATGTGCTTTAATCAAAGAGGTGACATTTCCACACTAAATGGTGGTTCTCTGGAATTAGAGGACAAGTTCACCTACCTCAGAAGCAGTGTCTCATCTACAGAAAATGACATCAATACGCAACTAGCAAAGGCATGGACAGCTATTGATAGGTTATCGGTCATATGGAAATCAGACCAATACGATAAAATAAAACAATTTTTTCCAAGCACTAGCTGTGTCCCTACTATTATATGGAATCACCACACTGACTAAACACAGAGAAAAAAGTTTGATGGCAATTACACAAGCTATGAGCTATATTGAAAAAATCCCCAAAGCAACATCCCACAAAACAACAGCTGTACAGCTACCTACCTACCATCTCAAAACCCATCCAAATAAGAGGAACAAAACATGCAGGATACTGCTGGAGAAGTAAGGACAAACTTATAAGCAATGTTCTCCAATGGGCCCTGTCACACAGAAGAGCAAGTGTTGGATGACAAGCTATCTACAACAGCTCTGTACGGACCGAGGATGTAATCAAGAAGACCTGCCAGAAGCGATGGACGATAGATAGAAATGGTACAAGAGAGTTAGGGAGATCTATGCAAGCAGCATGACATGATGATGATGGTAACTATTATGAGAAAAGTATTGAATTATTCAATTGTCTGCATCAAATAGCTAACAAGAAAGTGTCCGAGCTCCAGGGCCATATAGATAGAGTAAATTATGAGGTTCATACGATAAGTTTCCAGACTTTTTTCGCATGGGCACTTTTATTGATAGTACACACATGAAACTCTAGTCCCCTTCGAAGTAATCTCCTCCGGCTGCAATGCACTTGTTGTACCATTCCAACAACTTCTGGAAGGCCCCGTGGAAGTCTTCTTGTGTGAGCGTGTCAATGATCTTCATCACAGCCTCTTTCACCTTCTCAATTGTTTCATAACGAAAGCCTCTGAGCTTAGGAAATAACCAAAAGTCACAGAGAGCAAGGTCTGGACTATAGGGAGGCTGAGGAACTGTCTTGATGCCCATCTAGCTCAAATAGTCTGTGACAAGAATGGAGTTGTGGACTGGTGTATTGTCCTGGTGGAAATGCCACTGACCCAATTTGAAGAGTGCTGGCCTCTTCCAACAGAATCTCTTCCTGAACTCCCTTAAAACCTCAACATAGTAACCCGAACCCTAACCCTTTGGCCAATCAACTCTGGTGTATTGACTTCCTTACTCCTCCCACACCTCTCATCATCCCTCACAGTCTCCCTGCCTTCCTTGAATCTCTTATGCCACTCAAAAACTGATGCTCCATTCATGCAAAATGGTCCAAAAACAGTCTGAAGCATTGCATACGTTTCTGTGGCATTTTTTGCAAGTTTAAAACAGAATTTTATTGCATATCATTCTTCTAAAGTGTCCTCATTGCATTTTTGAACTTCACCAGCTGTGACAATCAGGTTTTAGTAGGGTGTATTTCAATTGCTGTTGTAGCTGTTCATTTGAACCTGAAATCAAAAGTTGGTCAGTCATCTCATAAGATGTATAGCAATAACATATTGAATTTTCAAGCGTCTACGACAATTTTAAATGCCCATACAAACAAAGTCTGGAAACTTATCGTATGCACCTCGTATTTATGGCAGGTACAAAGATTTTAGGTTTCAATTTTTTAAATTAATTTAAAGAAATAGATACTTATTGATTAACACATCATATACAACGTGCTACATAAAAGTCTAAGAAATTTGAGCATGCAAACCAAATATAACATCGAATTTTAACAACCCTCTTTGTGAGATTGCTGTATACAATTTCATAGGAACTACTACAAAATACAAAGTGGAAGCAAGGTGTTAGTGTAGAGAGGATATTTGGTTGGTTGGGTTTTATGGCATATCAACCTTTGTAGTTTATTTAATGCCAAATCCATTTTTATACAAATAATCAATTCTATTTCAAACAATTCAGTTTAGCATGAGTACACAGTTTAATTGTCAAAAACATTTCTATTTTAAGCTATTCAGTTTAGTCAAACAGTCCTAATTCAAACAATTCAGTTTAGTATAAGTATAGTTTTTGTCCACACACAGTTAAATGTCAAAACAGTTCTATTTCAAGTAATTCAGTTTAGCATAAGTATGCAGTTTAGTTTTATTTGACCCATAGATAGGACCCTATCAGGTGCTACCACTCTGGGTCAGAGCAGACCAGGGAGCGATGGCAATAAAGGAATACTCCGCATTCCCCTAAGCTCCAACATTGGAGCCTTATCATCAGATTGTTTAGTGTCATATCCTGGACACCTGTTGGGGTGGGGAGGTCCTTACCCCTCTGCAGAGATACTGTCAGTGTATTCTACAGCCCCAGCAGTAGAGCAGAAGGTGTTGGCGGGTATGTGTATGTGTGCTAAC
Organism: Sepioteuthis lessoniana; assembly: GCA_963585895.1. Lineage (NCBI taxonomy): Eukaryota > Metazoa > Mollusca > Cephalopoda > Myopsida > Loliginidae > Sepioteuthis > Sepioteuthis lessoniana. The sequence continues at coordinate 133,192 of CAUZXS010003497.1, forward strand.
CAATGATCAATTTACATAAACTTTTGGGCAGCACCTCATATTAATATTCCATTTAATTTCACTAAATCCTGAATCAAAATCAAACTAAAGTTTATACAAACTTACTCAAGAACTAAAGATTATGCCTTGGCATTTTTTTGTCATGATTACAATATCTACTTTTTGAAATAAGAAATAAAAAAATTTAATAAAAATTAACAGCTATAAATTTCCTATTTAAAAATAGAAAATTTACAACTATTTAAATGATACCAACTCAAAATCTAAGAACAAGTAAACTTAAGACTGTTAAGAAATTAGTCATACAACAGAAATAGGGATCATTGGTGGTTTCTAGGGACTTCTGAGACACTGATATATTTTATTCAAATGTAATTAAATTCAACAATCTTTGAATATTTTACAACAGAAAGTAGTGAAAAGGGTAGGCCATTAGGGTATGGAAACTTACTAACCAAACATAAGCATTTGGTTTGGTTTAATGCATATCAACCATTGTAGGTTATTTAATGCCAAATCCAGTTTATTCATATATATTAAATATATATGATTTGTAAACATAAGTCAATAAATTAAATAGTTCCATGTATTGCTAAGTATTACTAACAATTCAATCAAACACCAGTCATTTGTTTACACACAGTTAAATGATCAAACAGTTCTATTTCAAACAATTTAGCATAAGCTTTTTTATTTGCACTCAATGTAAATGTCAAACAGTTCTATATGACCTATAGATAAGACCCTATCAGGTGTTACCATTCCGGGCCAGAGTGAACCTGGGAGCAATGGCAATGAAGGGGTACTCTGCATTCCCCAAAACTCCAGCATTACTGGATCCTCACCATCAGATAGTTTAATGTGTCATATCCAGGACACTTGTTGTGGGAGACGCAGTCAGCATATTCTAAAACCCCAGCTGACCGGGTTAATAAGGATTTAAAATGTAGTAATTTCCCAAAGAAAAATATACTCACAACTTTGATTCATATTCTTTTGATGCTTTATCAAAAGGCTTCTTCAGATCTCCCTTTACGCCTTTGAGTTCTCCTTTGAGGAAGTTGTCTAGAGGAAACAGCAGTATGTGATTTAGACTTGTTATCTGAAAAAACAAGAAACAAAGGGTTTTAGAGTCTGGCTGAAAACAAGAAGAAATACTGTATTTGCTGGCATAGATGACCCCCCCCTCAACAGCATTTCAGTAAGAAATATTAAGAACAAAAATTATTGGACAGTACATCAATTGTTACTTTATCCATGTACACTATTTGGCCCAGTTTACAAAACAAGTTTTTCATACATTTTTTATAAATTTATGAAATTCTAATATCACGGAGGGAGACAACAATCAAATATAGCAAGGCGAGACAGCTAATGTATAATGATGATTACAAAACAATTATCAACAGAAAAAAAGATCTAAATAAAAACTGATGTAGAACTTAGGAGATCCTGTATCAAGAATCAAATCAAAAGATGCAATATCTCTATTAATTACCAAGTTTACAAACCTCTCAAATGTTATATATATAACAAAATTCATGATATATTTTATATGTGCCAAAGTTTGATCAAACCAACCATCATTAGGGCAGTACTTAATTGCTTACATTAAAAAAATATTTTTGGTTGAAAAAAAAAAAAAAAAAAAGTCATTGGATCTTCAACATAATCACATTTCATTTTGATCTTAACTGACATCACTTTTTGGTGGCTGAAAATTTTAAAAATAACTTCTTTCATCATAGATTATTCTACAAGTCTATCAAACAGCAAAATTACTGAATATTATTTTTAATCTGAATATATTTTCAGTTTTATTATGTTCAATTTTTATGAAAATGGTTAAGACAAGTAAAATCATCCCAGCCATATAGCTTTAGAATGATGTTACTCTCAAGCACATTAGCTACTACACCAAGGGAACTGCCCCATATAGCTATAGGAATATGCATAGTGTAATGTTTATCATAATAAGAAATGAACACGGTGACCCAAGTTCAAATCCTGGATGAGACTGTTTATCTCCCTCTTCATGTTAATGTTCTTGAGAAAAATACAAATTCTTCTCTTCTCCTACCAGTTATAGGTAAATAGGACAGATTAGGTTCTTTAGTCTTGGTTAGGCAAACAGTCTAAGAAAAGGAAAACTCTAAATTCAAATTATCTATACTCTGCTTAAAAATTCTCTGCCCATGACAGATGGGTTGGGTAAATATATACTGCAGCAAAATAGTTTATTTTCATTTTTGATTTATTTTTTAGAAAGATCTACATCATCCTAAAAGTGTACTCTAAAACAAAAAAACGGTTAAACAATTTTAAGAATGGTAACCATTCCCTTGAAATAAAGCTCAGAAATGCACTCCAGCAGTTTTTGATAACAAGGCTGTAAAATGAATGAAAAATTTTGGAGTTGGCATATAGCAGTATATTACAAATCAGTTTGTTGTTCAGCAACATTTAAGAAATTTAAATCTTGCCACCATACTATATTAATCTTGTACCTAATAAATGAAATTTTCAAAATCCACTAAAAATAACCAAAGCTAACTGAATAAATAACACAAGTACCTTATTAAAAAAAATCTGGAGTTTGGAGTGTAAGTATAAGATCCTCTGGTTATGACATTCAGCCAGCAATCATAAATAATATTAAATTTCATATATGAAAATTTGTTTTGAAGGGATGCAAATATGTTTCCAAATTCAAATGCAAGTCCCACCCAGCTTTTGTTTACTTTATCAATAAATAAAAATTATTTTAAGTAAAGCAGGGTTTTGTTCATTCAAGAATAATTACAAATTATACAAGAGAGATAAAGATGTAAAAATCACAGTAACTTTAAATTTTCTGATTATTGGCAACATTTAATTAGTATAGTTAATTAAGTAGATCTAAGATGGCATACTAGAGTGAGTAAATCTAAAGAGGCATACTAAAGTGAGTAATTGAGTACATCTAATTTAGTCATGTCTTTACTAAAGGCATTAGTACAAAGTGAAATGCAAACAACTTTGTTCAGAATTTGAACCTCAGTCTCCAATTCTATTTTCTATGATGATAACCATTATGCTAAGCACACCTGCCCAAGTAACATGTGACAGGTTGTACATGATGATATTAGCAAAGAATGATATCAAAACTGACTTCAATGATACTCTATCTATAACCTGGATTAACATGGCATGTTACGCTGACATGCTGACACATTGGTAGAGGGTTTGAATTCAAAGTTATTCTTTTCATAGACTGATTAAGTAACTTGTAGTGAGAGAAAAAACTTACCTCCTGGATCAAAGCACGTAAGACTATGCCTTGCATGTCAAGCAGTAAAAAATATGCTCACTTCTGGAGGGAGAAGTTATAGTGGGCCAATCTCAAGTCTCGCGAGAAGAAATCTACCGTGCATGTAAATTTCTATATGCTGGAACTTGCATAAAAGAGCATGCCAGCACCAGGAGGGGGTTGTTGTTCTTCTTCGTGGACTGCTTTTTGACTGACAGAGCAAACGAGTTGACCAGAGGTATACCGAGAAAGGGCTGCTAGGCGTATGTGTTGTTATTTTTAGTCAACTGAGGCTACCCAATTGTCTGAGGATACAACAGTAGGGAAAACAAATCACAGAATCCATTTCCTTCCATTGTACAATTGCTTACTAGTCCTGACTGCCTAGTAATTGACTTGGATTCAACAACCAATAACTACATAACTAAAGCTAAAGAACCCAGTCTACCCTACTATTTACCCATGTGATAAACTCATGATGAGGAAAAATGAATGATGAAAACATAATACTTGGTTATAAAAATATAACTTACACAAATTATTTTCGAAAAGGCTTAAAGCTTCTGTGGTGTGAGAGAGACAGATAGAGACAAACAGAGATGGAGAGAGGCTGCCATGTTGACCCATAGCTGCTCTGTGGGATGCTGCCCCAGTGGGGTGCCCAGCCACTAAGTGGTGCTCTCTGTGACTGACTGAATCTCTTCAGACTGCAAGCTGAGCCTGACTCAAGATTAACGGTATCTCACATGGGTATCTGCATATATCATTTCACCATGCCCACACATTTCCATTCAACCATGTGACTGCTTCTGCTTATCTACATAGGTGCATTCTGCACAGAGAAATCTCAGATTGATGGCTTGGATCAAGATTAAATATGCAACACCCCTAGCTAAGAGAAAGAACAGATGGATTCATGCCTTTCTCAGGGGCATAAGTGCAAAGTGAAATGCAAACAGCCCTGAGCAGAATTTGAACCTCAGTCTCCAATTCCATTTTCTACAATTTATAACCTCTACACTAAGCATGCCTCCTGTTCAATTTCCCATATTTCCATTTGTTTTCATCTTTAGAAATCCAAAAATATAGAAAATAACAGCTAACTCTAAAACTACAACTCGTAACCCACTGCTTAAATAACTCTTTAGAGACTAAATTTATTTCAAAATTTTGCCACTGTTTAAAGAAATGCAAATTTAAAGTGATAAGCTATCTACACAAGTTAAATTTTATGGCATAAGGGTTAGAGTTGGCCAATGGTCCAGGAGACCAGGGTTCAATCCAAAGTTGAGTCATACCAAAGACTCAAAAAATGGGATTTGATGCCTCCTTGCTTAACACTCAGCTTTATATAGTAAGGATCAAGGGTAAGTGGAGCAATCTAGGGAAAGGAGTGCCACCCTCCCCTACACCCCATTGTAGTAGCTATTGAAAAAGGAACCTTCAAGTTGCTCTCAACAAATTGGCCAACTTACTTTATACACACACACAAACTTATTATGGTAGAATTATACTGAAGCTGTATGGTACAAATTTCTCCAACCTCCTCACTAGAGACAGGATGCAACACAAAGTCAGTTTTTAAATGGTATATAGATAATTTGAGTTCAGAGTTAATCTTCTAAACAAGTTACCATAACAAGGCTAAAGAGCCTAGTCGGCTCAACTATTTACTTATAATTTGAGAGAAAACAGATGGATTCAAGCCATTCCTAAGGATATTAGCATGAAGTGGAACATAAACGGCCTCATTCATCATCTGAACTTGGCTCACTGTATTCATTTATTATGATGATCATTACACTATGCATACCCCCTATAGCTATATGAGGCAGTTTTCTTGGTGTAGTAGCTAATATGCTAGACTGTAACATTGAAGTAAAGCTATATGGCAGGGGCGATTTTACTTGTGAAAACCTAGTTTTAGCCATTGTCATGGAAATTGAATAAAATGGAAGGAAGGAAGAAAAAGAATCAACAATATATACAGTCGGCTGCCAGTGCTGTCAAAGTTCAAATCATCAATGAAGCCAAATTCTATTTCCCCCACTACAAACTAATCAGAAGAGTCAAGAATGGTCTGCAAGATAACCTGGGCCTAGTTATGGTATTAAAATTCAATCAATGTGATGCAACAGTATGATAGCTTCCTTACATACAAATAGTTGCAATATGACGACCTTTAAATGACCCTAATGTCCTAAGGTGCAGAGTAAGAAATATGCAAGTGCTATTGGAAAACATCAGCAAAGAGTTATAATAATGGGGTGTCACATGCCTGGAAGTACAGACTTCATGATAGGAATTAGAGATATAAGTTAACGACAAACCAGTGAAGGTTGGAGGTATAAGTTCTACTCTGGGTAGTATTAACAATTTACTAAGATTTCTTCTGGCTAGACAACCCATGAATCTGTACTCCAACCAATGTCAGAAAGTAATAATTAAAGTTATGAATCATTGTATAGAAAACTGGGTATCTTCTCTTTTCCTACGTGCTGTTCCTAAGTGGTCACACAACTGAATAATGAACATGTTCATTGTTGCTTAACTTCAGTGTTTCAGCTGGAACTAGTGCTTTTAGTATGACTTGGTCATAAGTCATAGTAACAATTTACTTTTATTCATTGATATGGAACAATATATAATTTAATTAGATACGAATCAATGGAATTTATTTTAAATCAACAAAATTTAATCAAGAAATTAATCTTTATTATTAAGGAAATTAATTTAGGTAATTATATTGTAATTGTTTTCATTGTTAAATTCTTGTTTTTTGCTTTTTTTTTTTTTTTTGTATTTTGTACTACAAACTTTATTTAAAAACAAAAAAAATATTTTGTATAAAAGAACAAATTTAAATGAATAAGTTACCAGGATGTAACATGTGATACCAAATGGTATATAGTGAAAATGTCTCCTTTTTAAAAATTATTTTGGACCCAGAAGATACAAACTGTCCCAGTTTCTTCTCCAACATTCCAAACTTTAGGAGAACAGATATTTTGATGAAATAAAAAAAGAAGAAACAAAGAGAGACAACTGAGACTTAGTTTATAGCAATTCACTAATCAGAATTTGACAACTCACCAGGTTCGTCATCAGGGCTGAGAGCTCTTTGGTGACTCGTGAGAACTTCAAGAAGGCTTCACCTGAAATTAGAAAAAATAAAAATATTGAAAAAATAAAAACAGAACAATAGCACAAATTTATGCACAGAAATCAGCATTTCATTTCTGTCTTGGTAAATATTGATTCAGTCTGGACACTTTTGGAAAATATTACATATGTATTATTTCCTGATCCAACACTTCTTGGTATTCAGTTCTATGCAAGGTTTACCAAGAAAGTTATCAGTTGAACCAGACAGATATTTTGGCACCCTCATTAAATTCATGACCCCTAGATACACAACCAACATGTTCAATCCCTGGGTCAGGTCATGCATTAAAAGTCAGTGAAAGGAACAAGCAACATATCAAATAAGAATTAACTCAAAAAAATTAACTGATATAAAATATTCACTAAAGGTGGACAGCAGAGTTGAGAACAATCCATTAGGTTGAAGGTAGGATTTAGTTTGAAATTCCCACGAGGTTACCATTTATATCAAATCACATGAAGAAAGCCGGAGGTTTGGTTTGGTTTTATGGCATATCAACCATTGTTGGTTATTTAATGCCAAATCCTATTTTTACATATACATTAAATATATGATTTGTAAACCCATTTTGTAGATACACACAGTTAGATGATCAAACAGTTCTATTTCTAACAAATCAATCTAACACAGGTCAAAGTTAAATGGTTCCAAGTATTGCTATGTATCACTAACAATTCAATTAGACATCAGTCATTTGTTTACACGGTTAAATGATCAAACAGTTCTATTTCAAACAATTCAATTTTGCCTAAGTCATTTGTTTGCATTCAGTTTAAATGTCAAACAGTTCTATTTGACACATAGATAGAACCTTAATCAGGTGCTACCACTCCAGGCCAAAGTGGGCCAGGTAGTGATGCCAATGAAGGAGTACTCTGTATTTCCCAAAGCTCCAGCATTACTGAAGCCTTACCATCAGATTGTTTAGTATCATATCCAGGACACTCATTGTAGGGGTCTTACCCCTTTGCAGAGATGCAGTCAGTGTATTCTACAGCCCAAGCCAACTGGGCTAAAAGCCAGGGTGTACAACAGCTGAAATTCTGTGACTATGATAACCAAGACAATGACTTCCCCCTCTCATACCCAGGGTATATCAGTGAATAAAAATAAGGTTATGTTAATATTAGATTTTGCAGACAATTTTTCCACCATGCTGTCTGTTATTTTCTATGTTTTTTTAGAATAATAACAGATTTAAAATATAGCCAGAATAGTAATACATTTTTCAGGAGAAAAACAAAAAACAAAACACAATAACAATGAATTGCAAACCAATTACAGATTATTTTCATCTGAGCAGCTATCTTTCACAACTTTACTTTCCACTAAGATACACACAAGTTTAACACCAATAACTAATGAGCAAGACATAATTCTACAGAAAGTGATATCAATGATAATAAAGACAAGTACCCTTATGTTTTAGCACATGCCATAGACAAGAATTCAATGATTTGGTGAGAGATAAACAGCTTAATGGATAGTGTTTTGTTTATCTAAAAAAAAACTATTTTGGCCTTTTTTGATTCAGTTATATCTTGGAATGTGTTTTTTAAAGACTGCATACAAAAATATTCATTTCACATGCATTAAGAGTTGTTTCTTTTGAGGGGTGGGGATTTTTTTTAACACGATAAAAATTATTTTCACATTAGTAATATAAAGTTAAAAAAATAAACAAAAGTAGTATTTAGTGTGTGTGTGTGTGTGTGTGTGTGTGTGTGTGTGAAGGAGAGAGAGATTTAAATAAACATCAGATCTACAAATCTATTCATTGTTTTTATTTTCTTTAATGACTTTATAAAGTATGTGTTTACCCAACCTCTTCACCACAGAGTGTAACACACAGTCAATTTTTAAGTGAAGTAAAGCTGGTTTGAATTCAGCTTTTTCCTTCTCCTAGACTGGTTGTTTAATCAAAGCTTAAGAACCCAGTCCATTCACTCATAGCTGGTGGGGAAAACAGATCCATTTATGTCTTTCCCAAAAGCATTAGCAAAAAACAAAAGCATAAAAAGCCTCGTCCAGAATTTCAATTCGGGCTGCTAATTTCATTTCTAACAATGATAACCATTAAACTTTATGAAATAAGGTTGCACCAAATACATTCAGTTGAAGAAAGCTCAAGTTTTATAGATGATACAGCTAGACAGATTAGATGCAAAAAGAGAAAAGATGTGTGCATACAGGAAAGTTCTTTTATATGCATAAGCAATTACTAAAAGAATTAAGATGCTGAGTGAACTAAAATCTAGTTAGTTACTCAAAAAGTGACCTTTGATTATACTTGTGAAATAGACATGTTTGTATCTGTGAATGCTTTTGGAACTGTGTAGTGTGTAGTTTTCCACAGGCATAGAGTCAGACCCCTGGGGATATCCATAGACAGAAAAATAAAGGTCTGTCTGAGAAAAAATTGATTGTCTTTGCACCACTACTTAAATATCTGCATGTGCCTCTAAGGCAACAAAAAATGTTGTCATCTAGCTATGAATGTAAAAATAATTTTTCAGGCAAGGGAGGTATTCACATATACTTAACTTTTGAACTCTTAAATCCCTGGCTGTCAGATACCCAGTAGCAGTGCATACAAAATTCATTAAAATATTTTTTTTTAAATCAAACAAAACATTTAAATTTTGGTCCAATATGCAGATATCCTAACTTTGAATTAAAGGCTTTGAATGATAGGTATATTTACCTCAGTTCCAAGAGGCTTTCCCAGACAGCACCTTCTTTCTCATTTATAGAAGTAAGGGCTCCATCTATTGACTGATGCTTGAGGCATCCCTAGAAGAGAATGCCAATAGAACTGAGCCATTTTTGGAACCATAACGTGGGTGACTTGCTTTCTGCAGGGGCCACACTTTTATATCCCAACACTGTGGATTTGACTTGGTTTCTTTGCTTAATGGCATATCAACCTTCATGGATTATCTAATGCCAAAGTCATCCTTGGAGAAAACCAGTAATGATACTACTAAACCTATAGCTGGGAAGGATAAGGAGGTTCATACATCTCCCTCTGAAAATGAATATAATAGCCAACACTGTGTATAGTTGGTTAAATACTGAATGGTTGATATATCTTATTATTAGAATCTGATAATATTTTCTCAAACCCGAGATACCAGGTTTATAGTGCATGGTAGAATAGTAATCAGCCCAAAACAATGGGCTTATGGGCTCAAAGTGTTAAAACTGACAACTTTAAAAACTAATACCCAAAAAATGAACAGGAAAAGAAGTTTTTCTTAAATACTGAAATACAATTATCTTTACAATTATACTTTTATGCAATTTTCATTATTAGTATCTTCTCTTGTGTTTCTATCTGCTAGAGTATGAATTCTCATTTTAATTCCAGATTTTTTTCTGACTTTGGATGTTACTATATTCTTTTCCCATTAAGAATCTTAAAAATATTTCTATCATGACTTTACTTCTAATCATATATTTTTTCTTAATTTTTTTTCATATAATTGGAATAATAAGTATGTTATTATTTGAACAGTCAACTGGATCATGGTTGTTCATTGTAAATTATATATATAAGCGAGAGAGATAGAGAGAAAGACAGACATTCATGCAAATACATAAATATGCCCATAGCTTAATGAAGAAATCAGCATTCATTTTACACAATACTTTTAACAATCTCTTTCTTTGCCAATACCCTTAACCCAATAATTCTCCATTGACTACATAGATTAAACATTTAGCATTAATTTCAAATCAAAATTTAACTAATTTAGAATATATATATATGTCACACCAAAGACACACAAAAAATGGTATTTGATGCCTCCTTGCTTAACACTCAGCATTATAAGCTATGTATCAAGGGTAAAGTGGAGCCATCCAGGGAAAGGAGTAGTGCTATTGAAAAGGGAATCTTCAAGTCGACCTCAACTACAGCCACCAACTGTACTTTTTTTTTACTTGTACACATCTAGATGAACTCTTACCAGTTTATTATATTGACCTCAGTGATACAGATATAGCAGTAATAAATAAATTTATTATTATTTTTAATACCATCTTCTTTTAGACATCGATTTACCATTAACTGGTAACTTTGAAACAATTACTTCAGATCCTGGAACAAAATATACTTGTTGACTGATAATCCTTTTAAGATTTATTCTAAGGATTTTAGAATTTCATTTAAGATACATCCACAAAAAGAACACAACTACTATGTTAGCCAACACAATATATTTGATTTTAAACAGCACTGGCAATTCTAGGAATCTGCCAAAATCACAATGAAATCTACTTATAAAATCAATACAACCACTACAAATAAATCAATCTTCTGTCAGTTCTCTTCCTTAATCCTAAAAATATTTTTGTACTAACAGTCATTCTGAGCAAAAAGCCTGTGGGCCACATCTCATTAAAGGGTTAGAGAAAAAGAAGTCATTGATGCCACTAAACTATATTTACTTATATACATACCACTTGTAATAAAATATACTCATAAAAGTATTTATAAATGATAAAATGAGATTTAAAAAATTTAAATAGTAAAAACTGAGGAAAGATTTGAATAAAGAAAATGAAAAGAAACCTAAAATAATGTACTTGATAACCTTGGAATTAAAAATGATCAAGTTTATATCCAAGAGAAAAACAATGACAAGGAAGTGTGCTCAATATTGCAGATATTCAAGAGTAAAGGAGCAGTTTGAATGAAATTTGCAGGAGTTTTAGGAAATATCCAGAAAGTAGGGATTCACTACAATTCTGATTGAAAATTCCCAAATTAATGGAATTCAAGAATGAAGCTTATCTGAACATTTTCTATAAAAGTAATTGGAGAAAAAAGTCAGATTTTATTTCTTTTCTTTTTTATTTAAAGATTTTAAAGATTTGTTAATCCTTATTAATTTTGAATAGAATTTTCTTTGATCTTTTTAATTCTACCACAATTTACTCTTCATCAAGGAAGTTTATATCAGAGACAATGAAAAAGGACAAGTTCCCAATTAGATTTGAACTCATGTCTTCTTTTTTGTAAGGAGGGGGAGGTGGTTATTCATATCAGTTGTCTACAGGACTCTTCTCAGTATTCTGGGTCATCTTCAATAATGCTGTCATTTGGATGGTCTCCACTCGTCTGCCAACTTCCAAATCCTCCAGGTCCTTTGATAATTACCAACTATGTTGTTTAGCATCACATAAGTCTAAATCATACCTACAACTCATTTCCTACTCTATTGTCATTATTAAAGACAATAGTAAAAAAAAAGTTCCCAATGAGACTCAAACTCACATCCCCTATTGTTTTCATGAAATCTGATTACCTATACCAGTTGTCTTACCAACTATGAGTGGTTAGCATCACAGATGCCTAATTCATCGAGTTAATTGGGATTTTTTAAAAATAATTAAAAAAATAAAGAAAATGCTCATCAATAATAATAAAACTAAAAAAGTTATAAAACATGAAAGTGATAGTGATACCAATGATAATTGGTGCACTCGGAATGGTCTCCAAAGGCTTGGTAAGAGGACAGGAAGAGCTTGAATTCAGATAACGTGCCAAAACCATCCAAACTACAGCATTACTAAGATTGGCCAGAATACTGAAAACAGTCCTGGAGACTTGTTATCACTCAAACTCCAGTGAAGGACCATCAGTTAATGCCAGTATGAAAAACTTGCAAAGAGTAATGATAATAATAATAATAATGCTGCTAAAGGTTGGATTAAATAATATATTCCACACCACATCAATAAATCATAAAACATTCCTATTCCATCCCAACCCCCAAGGAGTCAAGTTTTGTTTCAGACTCTACAAAATAAAAGAACATTTTTTTTCTAAAAAGACAGCCTGGTAGTAAAATTTGCCTAAGTAAATGTTGCTAAAAATTCTTAGACTTTTTCAACAAAATGTTAACCTTCCTTTAATTAAAAGAAAACATTTTTTGAACTGTATTATCTTTTCTCTCTTGACACTGAGAAAAACTAATTAAATATCCAGCACTTGAATGATTATTTTTTGTAAAATAGCACATTAACATACATACTCTTTGTTTTTTGAAAGGTAACACTTAATATAAGTTTAATTCCAAGGCTCCAGTTTTTACTGGTTCTTTAGGATTACAAAAGAATGGTAAATAAATGAAGAGAATTATGAAAAGGAGCATACCAAGTTCAATATCCTGACAGGTTACCAAAGATTAAAAAAAAAATAAAATAAAAAGAGTGATCTCAAAGATCCAAACAATATAGAATCAAGATACAACTTTTGTGGATTTGATTATGTGTAAGCCTGCCGTCAATTAAATGGGATTTTGTGGCCTACTATGGAAAAATACATTTATAATTTTGTGGCCTACTATGGAAAAATACATTTATAATTTTATGGCCTACTATGGAAAAATGCATTTATAGTTTTGTTTAAATTTAGGAAACATCTTGTCACACTACAATATATTGCTTAATTTTTCTTTTGTATGCATGTGTGGAGGAGATAAAATTTGATATTAATATTCTGGAGAAATATACATGTGTCTGTATATACATGGGAGGGGAAAAAACTAAAACAATATATATATATTAAATATAGTAATATATATTCAAATATAGTGATTTATCAAATATCATCAACAGTATCAACAGTTAAAGTTTTGTTGAGGTTTTTTTTTGTTAGTTTTTGTTTTCAGAGGGGATGACCTTGAGTTATTCAAAGTTTTCCCATTTTTTCAAGAGTCCAGTGTTCCTAACCATAGTAAATGTAGAGGGCCAGTGATAATCATAAGTTTAAATCTAAAAATCAGTTTGAAGTCCTTAAAAGATACTAACCATCAATATATATATATATATATATATATATATATATATATACACACACGCACACACACATGTTGAACTGTTGTGAAAATGCAAATGCTAGTCTGAAATAAAGATTCATTGAATCAAGATGATACCTCATCTCACAGTTAAAAGCACAAGTTAACACCTGAATATTCTTTTAAAAAGTGAACATAATTCATTAGATAGCAAACTACCATACAAACAGCAAAGGCCAATCACACAGACAAAGCAACAGCAGCAGAAGACATTGTTGCATAGAGATGGAGAAGGGGACTGATGATCTTTAAATAAGCTAAGTATGGAAGACTGAAATTGAAACATTAAGGCCATGGAATTAAAAAAAACTTATTTCTATCAATTTCAAAAGAATATTCCCGCATGTATAAATCATTATGAATTTAAATACTGAAATTTCTTATAAAACCATATTTTAATTGGAATCTATCAAATTCTATGGAATTTCTGTTTATCATACTATATATCGAGATTACATTTGTCAAATACCAAAGCATTTTTTTAATATTTTGGATTAGATTTGTACAAAAATTCCCAATGAAAAATCCTTTTTCAGCTATGTGTTCTGTCTCTGGTTTAAAAAGCAGGATGGATTGATTAATTGATTTTAATAGCATATCAACCCATCAAGGGTTATTTTATGCCTAGAGGTTAGGGAATCATGTTTATTGTACATTGATATTTACATTTTTTGTAAAGTGGTTTCTTAAGATGTTTTTTTTTTTTTTTAGAGGAGGGGGGACTGAATCCAGTCAACGATGAACAATTTTTAAACAGATCTATTTGAGCCATATATGGAACTCTTACAAGCACTACCACTCCAGGTCAGAGTGGATCTGGGAGTAATTACAATGAAAGGGTATTTCATACTCCCCAAATCTCCAGAACAGGGCCTCACCATCAGATGCAGTTTAGTGTCATACCCAAGACACCTCTGACAAGAGTCAGGAGTCTTACCTTTCTGAAGGAGATACAGTCAGTATATCCTAAGACTTGCTAACAGGGCATTTAAAAAAGTAATAGCATTCAGAAAGCTTTTGCACACACCTAATCCATTTCAAGTATATCTGAAATATTTTCAAATTTAATCACTTGTGACAGGAATGTTTTTGCACAACATATCAACAAAATATCTTCATCAAATGCACCCAGGATAATCATTGCTTTCACAGCTTTCATCACTTCTCTTGATTCACTATCTGATTTCCTGACAGAATGGAAAAGACTTGAAAAACATAGAATTTACCCAACTCCTCCACCATGGACAGAACGTGACACACTGACAATTTTTAAGCAGAGTAAAGCCGTTTAGTCTGCCTTATTATTTATTGATAGCTGGGAGGAAAAGAGAAAGATTCATGCTTTTTCTAAAGGCATTAGTGCGAAGTGAAATACAAACAGCCTTATCCTGGATTTGAACTCTGGGTGCCAAATCCATTTTTTACAGCAATAACCATTATACTAAGCATGCCAGGAGAACATAGTATTTTTTATAACTGTCTTGTAAGAAAATAATGTCAAACTTTCTGCAAAACCCTAAACCCCAGGATATTTTAATGCTTCATTTAAAACACTTACCAAAAACATAGTGGTTTCAGTTCCATAGGATTTATTATCTAAATGATTTAAGATGCTTTTATTGATCATTATCCTATATTTTTCTTCCCTCAACTACACCAAGAAAGTCATATTCATACAGGTATACTTTGTTTTATTATGCTTTATAGATATTATACTTTTTTACAACTCAAAGGTTTTATGGCAACCATGTGTTGAGTAATTTGATATGTGCCATTTTGCCAATTGCTGTTTCCATGTTCATTTTGGTTAGCAAGGTATTTTTTAAATTAAAGTATGTTTATTGTTTTTAGACTTAAATGTTATTACACACAATAGACTACAGTATTATAAAAACAATTTTTATATGCATCAGGAAACCAAAATATTTAAGTAACAAATTTAGTTATATTCCCTTTGTTGTGGCAGTTTGGAACTGAATCTACAATAAGAAAACCTGTAATTTTAATAGATATTATAAATGATACATAATAGTTTCTTAAAAAATAAAAATATTTTTTAAATAAATAAATATACATATACACAAACAAAATTATGATAAAAATTTAATGCTAAAAACGTTTTTAATATTTAAAATATTTACAATGTTCGATGCACAAAAAATTCAGAGTAATGTTACAATATATTTCAAAGTTAAAATTATATAATAAAACAGGACAAAAACTCACAGCTCAGTTTAACATTCATCTTTAGGTGAGCAATCATTCAACATGTCTTTGTGATCATCAGACCAAGAGTTCTAGGTCTAATAATCACATAGTCACCAAGCACTACTGAATATATCTATATGATCCTAATATAAATCTACATATGCTCTATCACTTATATTGCGCATTCTATTTATAATCACAGCAAACTACATTATTAATATATATATATATTGAAAAATTCAAGAACAGTCTTCCAAGTAATAGTTTTAGGCATACTGACATCTATATGAATCATTTGTAACCAAGCACTAGTAGAAAGTTATGAAGAGACAGCTAATAAAAATCAATAACTTAATGAGAAGGAAATTCTTTTGATCATTCTAACAAAATTATTTTCTTTCTTTACTGTAGAGGATAAAATTACTGTTTCATTAATAAGTTTTATATATATAATCCTAAAGAGAATGCAGAGTGGACAGAAAGGACATTGATTGGCCAAAGGCAGTACTCAATAGAGGCACACAAAACAACTACGACACCATGCTTAGCAAAAGAGTTATTCACATTCTATCTTCTGCGCGTATCTGGCACCATTTGTTGACATGTCTGAAATGAAGAGGAAAAAACATTATACTTCTGGTTTTACACCAACAGATGTATCTATAATATTTCCCACTTTTTGCAGTCATTATTACATTTTACTTTTAACTAAATTTTTTTTTCTTTTTAATAACTAAAGAGATTTAACCATGATTGTTACCATTTTGAGATGAGGATTCATTGTGATTCAATACATTTCTTCATTTTGATAACACAGTTCCATTACTTTTTTCATTTTTTCATGCAATATTTTACACTTTAAGAAGAGTCATTAACATACCAGAAAGTGTTCAAGACAATTGAAACTTTTTGTATTCTTAAAGTCAACACATTTCACCCAATACCTTATTCAAACCTTATCAGACATATAATCCCCAAGGAAGGATCTGACAAGAGATTATATTTAAAGACAACATCCCATGAAAATGTGGAAAATTATATAAGATGTTCACTTCAAGCAAAAAACAAAACTATAATCAAAGATGAGGTGGAAAATTCTGGTATGTCAAACCATCTCTGGGATGAGGTACAGATAATTGATAAAGAGCCTTGTTAGGAGATGAGAAAGTTTAAGGAGGTGGTATATATATTGACTTGTTAACCACATGCATAAGTTGAGTAAGTACAATGTCCAACATTATGCATATTTCTTGGCTTAGTAAAATGGGTATTAGAGAACTTCCCAAAGTATAATTTGGAATCATCTGCTTACTTGGTGTACCTAACACTACTGGAATATAGTTTTCCAGATTGTATATAACTAACAATTTTCTGAGGAATTTAGTTATTTTCAAAGAAAAGCGATCTCTCTCAGATTACACATCTGATGAGATTCTGAAGAATTAATCAACCGAAATATTAAGTTAACAACATAAAAAGTACAAAAGGTTAAATAGTTTGAACAGTTTCTGGCAGGACACATACAAATTTACACTCTAATACATACACAAAGCTTTTCTCTCTCTCTCTAAGAATCTATTTAATTTTCTTTTTCTCTTCTGTTTAAAAAAAGATGTAATCTGAAGTAAAATACTGAAATAAAACAAAAGTTCCAATGGTGAAAATATCTGTTAAAAACAAAAAAGTGCGTGCATTTGTTTTTATTTAAACTCGTGTTTATATTTAAGTTCATATTAAACCTACCTTCAGTGGTCATTAAACTCAATGTCAGGTCATGTCTTGTTGAATTTATACAAAAATACCTATCCCATAATAGTCTTTTATTGCATGAAAATGAAATGCAAATATGACACCTATTATGTGACGGGGTAATAAATAACAAACAAAAGGAAGTACAGAGTAATTAATAGTTATCACTAATGACTAGATAAGTGTGAACACCAAACCCACATTATTAGCTGCAAATTAGATTAGAAATTGCTTCTTTTTGTTAGTTACAGCATTTTAACGTTGTTATTTCAAAGAAATTTTTAAGAATCTATAATCCTTTAAAATTTTTTTAAAGCTGTATTTTGTAATCGACAATAGAACATTTAAAAGAAACTATTTTGTGATTTTAAAAAATGGTAAGGGAAATAACTTCTTGATTTCTTAATGCAGTAGCGTACGTGAAGTTGGTTATGTCCCTTGAAACTAGTATCGAAAATGAATGTTTAAACAATCGAGAAATTTAAATCTCGGTTTATTTTTCTTGTTTATGATAGTTTCTTCATCATTAATATATTAGTGGATTAAATTAAATTTGTCTTGAATAACGTAACAAAGAAAATTTTCGTTATTTCGGTGGTAATATACCAAAATTATCTAGAAATATATTTCGAGCGTCAATAGATCTAATAAAAGAAAATGTTTTTACACTGAAGAAAAAGAAAAAAAAAGGCAAGAAGCAGACGACATCCCGCATAAACTATTACGGACGCAGACTACGCAGATGACATAACGCTTCTAGCAAATACACCTACCCAAGCCGAATCCCTGCTGCACAGTCTGGAGCAGGCAGCAGTTGACATTGGCCTCCATGCAAACAAAATCGAGTACATGTGTTTTAATCAAAAATGAGACATCTCCACACTAAACGGTGGTTCTCTGAAACTAGTGGACAAGTTCACATACCTCGGAAGTAGCATTTCATCTACTGAAAATGACATCAATAGGTGACTAGCTAGGGTATTGATCACATGGAAGTCAAACTTATCTGATAAAATAAAACACAATTTTTTCCAAGCAGCAGCCATGTCAATTCTACTATGAACCCCTTTACACAGACGTGTAAGTGTTGGACAACCAACTAGAACTTATCTAGAACAGCACTGTACAGGTACAGGATGTAGTCAAGAAGACTGCCAAAAGCGATGGACAATAGAGATGAATGGAGAGAGAGAGAGTCGGGAAATCCATGCTAGCAGCACATAATGATAATACTTGCATTCAACCTTTAAATAAGAGTAAGTTTCAGTCATTTGCTTCATTCCACGCCTCTCCACTGAACAATTACATTTAAGTCCCAAAAATTATATAAAGGCCATCAACAATGTGGTTGGGGAAGGAAAAGACTATAGAAATATAGTTAATGAGTGAATTCTTGGTAGCAGAAGACATTTTTAAATCAGCAGGAAAAAAAAAAAAAAAAAAAAAAAAAAAAAAAAATCAAATAAATGACTGAAACTTCCTCTTATTTTGGATGGTGAATGTGAATATTACATCCCTATATAATTTTTATTGTACATTATCACAAACATTTCATCAGCAAATTATTCTGAATAATTTTTTTTTTCTTCTTAAATCTAAAATAAAGCCTTATACATCTTAAATCTAAATAACACCTTCCCCACCAAAAAAACTTCTATATGTAAATGATGCATCTTTTAAAGGCCAGCAAATATGGTAAAGAAGGGAGAAATATGATAGTTTTAGTAAAGTTTTGATTTAAATCATAACATAGTATGAAGATTATGTAATTCTTTTCTTTCTTTTTTTGTTTTTAACTTTTAAAAATATATGAAAACTTCCTTTAGTCTAGATATTTGCATAATATCTTTAAATTCTACTAGTTAAATAAGTGAAATTATAATAAATAGGTTAATTTTTTCTAAGATTTTTAAAAATCTTCAAGTTTATTAAAAATTACTTTAGAATTACCCCCCACCACAAAAAAATATTGTTGTCTTTGCTGCATGAAAGATGGAAATATTTTCTCTATATCTATGGGCACCTCAAGTAGTGTAATGGTTAGCAAGCTTAACTGGCAACCCTGCAAGAGTGAGTTTGAGTCTCATTGGGTACCCCATTCATTTGACCTTGTGCTAAATCTAAGCAAAAAGCTTAGTAAATTACTATTTTCTTAACATCTAAACCTCCTCCCTATTTTTTTTTTTTTTTGAAAAGATCAAAGACAAAATTAAGAGAGGGAAGTTGTCAAGGCTATTATGAAAAAACAAACCAAAGAATATACGTGGGCTGAACAGAAAAGTACACAAGTATCCCACTGCTAACTATGATATGGAAAAAAGAAAAGAAAGAAAAGTGAGACTATTTATTTAGCATCCCCACAAGATCCAAAAGTTTTTTGGTGGGGATACATAGATTTCAACAGTTATGATCATAAGAAATGGATTTGGCAACCCAAGTTAAAATCCTGGATAAGGGTGTTTGTGTTTCACTTTGTGCTAATGCTCTTGCCGAAATCCACCTGTTCTCTCCTTCCCCAAAAGTTATGGGTAAATAAAAGGGCAAACTGGCTCCTTTAGCTTTGGTTAGGCAACCAATCTAGAAGAAAAACTGAATTCAATCAAGCTTAAAAATTAACCTTGTGTCACATCCTGCCCATCGTGGTGGGTTTGGGTAAAAATATACATGGATTTTAAAAAGAAATTCTAAGAGTCCTTAAACATTAGAACATACTTGATTTAAGAGGCTTGTTTCTTGCAGGGTCTCCACTTTAAAGCAATCTTGTGTCATAACCCAAAGCTCATTGGATGCAGAGGAACAGTTTTAAATAGTAGCTCTGATTTTACTCCTCTTAGTGCAACAAGAAGTTGTGTCTAGGGGACGAATCGCTAATAAATGGACAAGTTCCTTTTTCTTTTCATCATCTTCCTAAGGAAGCAGGTGAGCTAATAAAAAGTGGGGAGACAGACCAAAGAAAAAGTGACAAGGAACAAAAGTGATCAACTAAAGGCACAAAAACATACAATTTTTTTTTTTTTTTTAATCTAAAACAAACAAAAAAGTGAAAATATCGTATAAAGATCTTTGATGAATTAATGATCAGTAATGAGTTTTTTTACAGTATGCTGATTGTTATTTACTAAACTTAGCTTAGTTGTGGCTCAAGGCCAGAAATATGGGCCACCCATTGAGGATCAAACTCACTAACAATGGTCTTCTAATCTAGTCTGCTAACCATTACACCATATGAGGTGCTCATGGTACACTGATTCCAACACAATGGTCATTAAATTACTGAACCTTCTAGCAGACATAGCTTTCACATCAGTGGTTCTCAAGCATAGAACTACCTTTAAGGCAAGATTTTAGGGTTTTGGCAGATGGGATCCAAAAAATATTATGTATATTTTACATTCTAATGGTTTGAATTTGGTAATATGTAGTCCATTAAATTCCCACTGATTTTTCTACAAATTTACAAGATATCTTTTGAGTCTAAGAAAAAGCTTGGGTTGATTTATTTGTTTTAATGACATATCAACTTTCATAGATTATTTAATGCCAAAGCTATCCTTGTAGAAGAACAGAAGTGATACTATTTAACCTATAGCTGGAGGGATAAGGGATTTCAACACCTTCCTTAAGAGTATTAGTTCAAAATTGAATGTCACGGCACAACTTGAGTTTGAACTCACTTAATCCAGCGCTTTAGCCATTGTGCCAGGAGGACCCTCCTCAAACTCGCTTACTTCAAGGCCACAGTCCAGCATTAGTCATTATGTCAGAAGGGACTCCCTCAATTTCAGTTTTTAATGTTGCTTTAATAATAATAATAATTAAAAAAAAAAAAAAAAAAAAAAAAAAGGCAAAAGTGAACTTGTCCATAGAGCACTCAAAGAACTAGAACTATTGAAAGATATTTGTAAAGCCTTATACATTTCCAACAGTATAAAATAAAATCATTATGTTTTTACTAAGACAATATGTACATAATCATAATATTAGCTAGCTTTGTTATGAACTGTAAAATCTAATAACAGATTCTGAAAAACAAACTGCTTCAGAAAGAACCGAAGTGCACTCCATATACTCATATACAAGGTGAATTAAGACTTTTTTTTTTTTTTGGCAAAAAAATAAGTGTCAACCTATCCATGAATGATATTTTTTAAATTGAAATTAAATAATAGTGAAAACTAGGAGCAGTCCTTGGCTTCAAATATTTTATAAATTAATGGTTTTCTGACGATAAATTAAGGGCTGAACTTATACATAAGCACATATAGTTCATGTATATATGTAAGATCTGAAGATGCTTTTATTAGTTTCTTATACAGACATCCATATAAAAATTGCAGACATCAATTGTGTTCAGTATTAGAGGAACTAGTTGCCTGACAAAATATATATTCATTAGAAGTATCACTCTTTAAAATATATATTCATTCAAAACAAATTTACACACTTCTATTTTAGTAATCAAACAAAAAAAATAAATTATTTGAAAAAAAAAAAAAAAAATGGCAGAATTTTTAAAAAATATATTTTTTATGTTTAAATTTTTTTTTAAAAAAAAGGGTGGGGGGAGATTTTATAAATCTGTAAAATTTGATATCATCATAAAATTTTTCTGCCATTTTATTTGGAACTGAAAATTTAAAAATGCTTTGGTTTGTCTTTTAACACCAATGATAAAAAGCTCATGATCATATAAAAATGAATCTGTGGATGTTGTGCACGTACTTGTCATGTAAGAAGTGAGGAGATTGAGTGAATAATTTTAATGGTATGTACACTTGTCTAGGGTTATTTTATACCTAGAAGTTAGGATTTATGTCATATCAACCTTTGTAGGTTATTTAACGCAAAATCCATTTTTATGCAAATAGTCAGTTCTATTTCAAACAATTCAGTTTAGCATGAGTACACAGTTTAATTGTCAAAACATTTCTATTTCAAGCTATTCAGTTTAGTCAAACAGTTCCAATTTAAACAATTCAGTTTAGCATAAATATGCAGTTTAGTTCTATTTAACCCATAAATAGGAACTTGGAAGCAATGGCAATGAAGGGGTACTCCACATTCCCCAAAGCTCCAGCATTACTGGAACCTCACCATCAGATTGTTTAGTGTCATATCCAAGACACTTGTTGGTGGGGTTGGGGGGGGATGTCTTACCCCTCTGCAGAGGCATAGTCAGTGTATTCTACAGCCCCAGCTGACTGGGCAATACAGAGTTAATGTCAAAACAGTTTTATTTCAGATAATTCAGTTTAGCATAAGTACACAGTTTAGATGTCAGAACAGTTCTTTTTCAAGCAATTCAGTTGAGCATAAACATGCAGTTTAAATGCCAAAAATAGTAAAATCAAGAAACCATGGTTTACTTCTATTTAACCTATAGATAGGACCCTTATCAGGTGCTACCACTCTGGGCCAGAGTGAACTGGGGAGCGATGGCAATGAAGGGGTACTCCACATTCCCCAAAGCTCCAGCATTACTGGAACCTCACCATCAGATTCTTTAGTGTCATATCCAGGACACTCGTGTGTGGGGGGGAGCTTACTCCTCTGCAAAAGTACAGTCAGTGTATTTTACAGTCCCAGCTGACTGAGCAATAGAGGTTAGAGAATCACATTCATTATGCCTATAATTTTACATTTTTGTGTAGTTGTTTCTTAAAAAAATTTTTTTTTTTGTGCATGGTCCTATTGAATATGAATAATTTTAAAATAGATCTACTGGACCAATAGATGGGACGCAAACAGGTACTACAATTCAAGTCAGAGTGGACCTAGGTGTAATGGCAATGAAGGGATACTCCATAATCTCCAGAACTGAAGCCTCACTATCAGATGCAGTTTAATGTCATACCCAGACAACCTTTTTTTTGAGGGGTGAGTGTCTTACTACCTCTGCAGGGGGATACAGTCAGCATATTCCAAGGCTTGCTAACAGGGCAAGAATTGATGAGATGCTATGAGGATGGGTTTTATTGACCAATGAGATCCAAGCACTGCAACATCAATGAAAGAAGTGTGTGAACCACAAGAGGGACTATATTGAAAAAAGAAAAAAAAATTTTTTCACATTCCATGAGAGTATCTTGGACAGCCAATGAACTTTTCAGTTGATCCTCATTTTATCCTTGTCCCAGGTGACATTAGTGCTGATAGTAAGAGTGGTCAACTGATGTCCACACAAGAAAAACAACCAAGCATTAACAAATAGAGAAATAATTTTGTGCTTCAGATATATAATTAATGGGTATACAGTCTAACAAGAAAGAACCAGATAACAATATATACAGTGAGACAAAAGTAACAGAGAAATCAATATTATTAAACAATACCACCCAGTCGGCTGGGGCTGTAGAATACGCCGACTGCACCTCTGCAGAGGGGTAAAAAAAAAAAAAACCCATGAAGCTACCTGTTGGCCATGGGTGGCGACCTGTAATGCTTAAGGACGGGATCCTGGTGGCTGAGCAGTCCTTGATCTGGCAACCAAAGAGGTCGTGTGACTTGCAACACTCCACTTTGGCCCTTACTGGGCTAGACGGGCGGTCGAAGAGGCCCAATCCGATCAATCGGCTGGTCATGTCAGTCCTCTAAGTTTTTTTGCAAAAATCTGAATTAGAAGGCGATGGCTGTAGGGTCAATCATGCTGAGGAAAGACCTATACTCCTTTCTGTCCCTGGGTGAGTAATTATCTTGGGAATGAAAACCCAGGGACAAAACTGAATTGTCTACCACCAGCATGAGTATATTGACTATGTAGCCCTGATGTGACTAGGCGAATGGGTTTCCCCCTAGGCACATCCCCATGTGGGACTCCGTGGTAGGTGGGAAGTATAGTCAATGAAACTCAGACCTTCTTTATGGATTATGAAAAAACAACCCAAGCAAAAATCAAAAAAAAAAAATGAAAAGACCCCTCACAGAATCAGAAAGTGAAAATGAAATGGATGAAAACTCCTATCAATTCATAGTACTTGAATCAATAGAAGAAATCCCAATTACCAAACTATCTCCATTCCTAATTCAAAAAACAATAGAAACACATTGTAAACCAATCAATATCAAAAAAGCTATGAACAACACCATTATCATACAAACAACAAATCAAAAACAATCAGAAAAAATTCTAAAATGGAAACAATTTGGAAAAGTAAACATAAAAACATACCCTCACCCAACCATAAACTTCTCGAAAGGAGTTATAAAATCCCCAAACTTCGCATCATGTTCTCTTGAAGAAATAAGACTACATCTTAAACCACAAGGCGTAACAGATGTGAGGAGAATCTCCATACGCAAAGAAACAGGAACCATAGACACAAACACCTACATACTAACATTCAATATACCCACAACTCCAACCAGCATTAGAATAGGTTACATAAATACAAAAATAGAAACTTGCATACCAAACCCTTTAAGATGTCAAAAATGCCAAAAATATGGACATCCTAAAGATAAGTGCACTAGACCATCAATATGTACAAAATGTGGAAACTCAAATCACACAGAATTAGAATGCAAAAATCCCTTCAACTGCATCAACTGCACAGGAGAACACCCTGTATATTCATGGGAATGTGAAATGTGGAAAAAAAGAAAAAAGAATTACAGAAATAAAATACACAAGAAACATCTCCTCCCCGAGGCCAGAAAAATAGTAGAACAAACACAAGAACAACCTAGTTATGCATGTATAACTAAAAAAGGAAACGAGAAAAAGGAAGATACAAAACCAAAACAGGAAGAACTGAACAAACTGATTAATGAATTAAAATATCTAATAGAAATACTAAAAATGATCACAAAAGAGACAATCAAGGAACACATTTCAATAGTTCCAGATGAGTATAGGGCACATAACCAAAATCAGGAAAAAACCAAACTAAACAAAAAACCCGAAATGAACCAATCCCATCATCCAACAGATTCAGCCCAATGGACATAGATCCTGTTGAAACAATCACAGAAGATTCTGATGAAGCAACCACCCACATCAAAACAGACAGCATAAATCTCCAAAAGAGACTTCATAAAAAAATAAATATCAAAGACAACCCAACAGAAAATGAAACAACAAATCCTACCCCAAAAAATGTTATACAAGCTACAAAAAGTTGACATAGATCAACTTCAAGATCAAAGGAAAAAGGAAAAAATCAAAAACCAAGTCCAAATCCCCCTATAGAAACTAAAAACAAACTTAAAATTGAAATGGACTCAATGCCCACATTCAAAAAGCCAGGGGAACTTAAACAAAAAGCACAGGCTCCCATTGGCCTGGCTGGAAGAATAAATACGAACACAGACGTCTTCAGTGAAAGATCAGGAGGCACATTTAAACTACCCCCAGCCAAATTTGATACAGTCGCTTCATCATCAAGAGCCAAGTCACCAATGGGAATAGATGAACAGTCCAATGCTCAGGGAACATCAAAATCCCTACAAAGATCATATAGTATAGAAAGCATGGACAGCGACACAGACTGCATTGTTGCCAGCCTCAATCTGGAAGGTATTACAAATAACTATAAGACATGAAACCATTTAACTGTGTGCAAACAAATGAACTCAATCCTTTTTAGATGTCACTTATAAACAATCCGCTTAAAAAATAAAATCAAAATAACTGACAAATTAATCTCTCACATATCCTGTATATTTATTTGAATGTGTGTAGGCAAGTGACTGACGTTGAATTGCTGCTGGTGCATAGCAGTATTCAAGACTGTTTGACTGTGCAAACAGATCAGGTGAATTGAATGATTTATATAGGATGAGATACTTGAAATCATTTGGCTGTGAAGAAAAATAAGCTTGAGCTTGTTGAAAATATTATTAGCAGAATGTTTACAAATCATATATTCGCTTACAAGTCGTGTGTATAACTAATTAAGTATGTGCAGGCGGATCATTGATGTTGGGTTGAATTGTTGATGTTGTATAGCAGCAATGCTTGGAGCCATTAGTTTTGTGTCCAGGCAGGTGGGCTCTGGCTCATTTGGAATATTATCTACTAAGTATTTGTTTGTAAATCTTTGGTTTAATATGCGCATAAACGAAGTTTGGCATTGCATGGCCTGCAGGGGTTTTTATGCCATAAAATCAACCAAACCAAACCAGACTTGACAACATTTTGAGGCTTCCAAAAAACCTCATCCTTTCACTGAAATCTGACAAAATCAACCTTTCATATTTTATATCTGGCCAAATAGAATCAAGAACTATAAAAAAAACACCCATGCCCTAAAACCCGCATAGAAGACAAAACCAACCTAACCTTTCTTGGCATTAAATGACTCACAGAGGTTGATATGCTGTTAAACAAAACTCAAACTCAAACTATTAAACAATACAAGTTATGATTGTTTTTTGATTGTGTTTTATGGCATATCAATCCTTGTGGGTTGTAAGCAAATAGTTTGTAGGTAACATTATTTCTAAACAAGCTAATGATTCTATTTATCATTAATCATTCATTTGCACACAGTAAAATGTTCTCAAGTATTACTATCTAATACTAATAATTAAAATAAAGTTGGTGACTGTAGTCGAGGACGACTCAAAGGCTCCTTTTTCAACAGCTACTACACCAAGATGTAGGGGAGGGCACTACTCCTTCTCCTAGATTGCTCCACTTTACCCTTGATACGTACCTTATAATGCTGAGTGTTAAGCAAGGAGGTATCAAGTACCATTAAGTCTTTGGTATGACTTAACCTGGGATTGAACCCTGGTCTCCCGGGCCATTGCCAAACATTAACCAGCTCATTGGCCTAGTGGTTAGAGTGTTTGCGAATGATCTAGGAAACCCGGGTTCAATCCCAGTTCATATCATACCAAAGACTTTGAAAATGGTACTTGATACCTCCTTGCTTAGCACTCAGCAATATAAGGTACATATCAAGGGTAAAGTGGAGAAATCCAGGGAAAGGAGTAGCGCCCTCCCCCACACCTTAATGTAGTAGCTATTGAAAAGGGAGCCTTCTGGTCCTCCTCGACTACAGTCACCAACTTACTAATAATTGTATTTAACATTAATCATTTTTTGCAAATAGCAATACTTGAAAACATTTAACTATCTAATACCAATAATTCTATTTAATATTAGTCATTTGATTGCACACACTTAAATGGTTTCAAGTATTGCAATCTAATACTAATAATTCAATTTAATATAAATCATTTGTTAACACACAGTTAAGGGATTTCAAGTATTTCTATCTAACACTAATAATTCTATTGAATTATCATCATTTCTTTGCATACAGTTAAATGGTTTCAAGTATAGTAAATGATTGAATAGTTCTATTTGACCCATAGATGTGACCCCAACAGGCACTACCACTCCGGGTCAGGGTGGACCTGGGAGTAATGGCAGTGAAGGAGTACTCTACATTCTCCAAAGACTGGAGCCTCACCATCAGATGGTTTAGTATCATACCCAGGACACTCATAGGGAAGGAAGGGTCTTACCTCTTTGTGGAGGTGCAATTGGCATATTCTACAGACCTAGCTGACTGAGCGGATAGTTTTTTGGTGTTTTTCTCAATAATAAATGTTTATTGGCCTAATGAGCAGAGTGTTCACCAATGGACTGGAGGCCAGGGTTCAATCCCAGGTCGAATCACACCAAAGACTCAAAAAAATGGTACCTGATGCCACCTTGCTTAACACTCTGCATTATAAGGTAAAGATCAAAGGTTAAGTGGAGATATCCAGAGAATGAAGTAGTGCACTCCCCTACACATTGGTGTAGTAGCTATTGAAAAAGGAGCTTTGGGTCACCCTCGACCCATAGATGTGACCCTCGGCCCATAGACATAAAATTACTTCTGACCTTCTCAGAGGTGTGCTTAGTGTAATGGCAGTGAATATTATCTAACAGGCCCAATGAAAATTTCTAAACATGTAAGTAATTTATATAGGACCTATTCTGTTCTGTATGGGTATGATTTGTATAGACTCACTTTGTTTAATGATTATTGTCATAGGAAATGAAATTGGCAACCCAAGTTCAAATTCTGGATGAGGTTATTTGCATTTCACTTGGTGTTTATGCCATTGGGGTAGGCATGAACCCATCTGTTCTCCTTCCAGCTGTGGGTAAATAGTAAGGCAGGGTGATTCTTTAGGCTCGGTAATGCAACCAGTCTAAGAGAAAGAAAACTCTGGATTCAAACCAAATGTACTTCACTTGAAAATTGACTGTGTCACATCCTGTTTGTGGCGGTGGAGGTTGAGAAAATACTTAATTCTGATGCCTCCTCGTCTTCCTCAGTATTTGTGCATAATAGTAACATCATTCAAAAGTCTAGTTCAAGCACTAACTAACCATTTACTAAGCTTAGCATTGTCTGGCATAAGGTCAGTAGTATAGGGTACCAAATGAGAATTGAACTCATAAACAATGGTTCACTAGCCTACCATGCTAACCATTACACTACACAAGGCATATTGATTGAGCACTAACTATATATTTTTACCAACTCTTCCACACGAGCAAGATGCGACACTAGGTCAATTTTGTAAGCAGAATTTAACAGGTATGAATTGTTTTCCTTCTTCTACATCAGCTGCCATACCATGGTTAAAGAGCCAAGTTTGCTCTACTATTTACCCATAGCTGGAGGGAGAATAATTGGATTCATACTTTTCCAAGGGTATTAGCAGTACGTGAAATGCAAACACCATGACCATTTCCTATGACAGTAAATATTAAACCTCAAATGCCTTCAAGTACTAAGTATATAGTTACCAAATTCTTCCACCAATTGCAGAATGCAATATAAGATCAATCTTAAAACAGAATACAACTGGTTTGAATTCAAGTTTTCTCTCACTTAGATAGGTTGTTGTATCAAGGCTAAAGAGCTGTCTTCCCAACTATTTTACTCATTGCTGTAAGTAGAAGAGATGGATTAATACTTTTCCTCAAGGGAAGGACTGAACCAGAGTCCTTTCTACCATATAAATTGGTTTGCATCTATCACTCATTTTATAGAACAAGAAAGAAAATTAGTAATTATAGGTACGAGGGTCATTCTATAAATAAGGTGTTCGCAATAGGAAGCACTATTTACAATTGATCCTTTTTCAAGGAAATCATTAGTGATGAGATCTTTAATATCCCAAAACACTGTCAAATATTACTTTCTTTAATGACTGCTGCACCAAGAATTTTTTTTTAATGAAGAGTCAGTATTTCCACTCCATGGATTCTCTTTTTGACTAAGGCTGGTAACAGGAAACTCATGTTCAGTTCTTTGTTAAGATGTTTTTGGCTAAAACATGCTTCTCCATACACTTCACACATTCTTCAGCAAATGTCACTTGGTTTGCACTTCTCAACCAGCAAAAATTTGATGAAAGACCTTTATTCAAACCTGAGAGACTCAGATTTGCCACCATTTTAGATAGTCTCAAACAAACATTTTTGCAAGATAAAAATTTTTTGCTATAAAACAATTCTAAACAATGCAGAGTTTACATTTATGGGGAGAAAAAAGTGTTTTTTTATATAACACATTTTTAAAAAATTCCCTTTACTGATTGAATGACCTTTATACTTGCAAGCATATATCTATATCTATATTTCAGTTTGGTTTCTTTGTTTAATGCCAAAGCCATTCTTCTAGAAGAACAGTAGTGGTACTATTTAATCCATAGCTAGGAGGATAAGGGGGTTCATACCTTTCCCAAGGGTATTTGTCTAAAAGTGAACATAATAGCGTGACTGGAGTACAAAGTCGCTTACTACGATTCTGCAGTCCATCGCTTTAACCATTACACCATGAGGACACCCCTATATTTCTGTTCATGGATATTAACTTACATTTTATTGATATTACTGACTGGTTGATTAATTAGTGATGGGAGAGCAATTTGATCAAGTGATCATTTATTTACTCTCTTCTCTAAGTATAGTGGCATCCCAGTGATGAGATTTTTTCTCAAAGACATCTGGCATTGAGAAAGAGCACAGGGATATGAATTCATACCTTTCCTAATGGCATAAGCACAAAATGAATATAAACAACCTCAGCTAAAAATTGAACCTGGTTAACCAATTTTGCTTTCAATGCTAACAACCATTATGATACTCTAGGTTGGTTGGTTTTACAGCACATTAACTTTTTTTGCAAGTAATATCGTATGAAGTAACTAATGATAATCATTTGATGACAATTATAGCTTCAAGTAACTATTCTTAATACAAATAATTTGTACACTTATATAGTTTCAAGTAACTAATAATTATTACTCTTTGTAAACAATTATAGCTTCAAGTAACTATTCTTAATACAAATAATTTGCATACAGTTATATGGTTTCAAGTATTCTTGTTTTATTGATTGGTTGTCAACCTTTCTAAGTTTATCTGATGTTGAATCAATATTTTCTTTATTTTTGTATTTTCAATATATTTCTTGAAATTTATTGTATAGTCTTGTTTTCTCTCAAAATTTTAAAATTCAGCTGCTCTTTAGTTGAAAGAGTTCTGTTAGATTTCTTGCCTGAAAGTATCTCTGGTAAGAGGCTAAATTTTTGCATTCCAGAAGGATGTGTTTTTACTGTGATTATTTTGCCACATGTGCATTTTGGCTGTTCCTCCTACTTTAGCATAAAGACATGAGTCAGCTATGTATGACCGTTGTGTAATAAGGTTAAGACTACCTCTTTTCAGTTTTAGAGTTATAATGCCCATTCCCTCAGGATTTGCTTTTCCACAACTGTTGTCATTTCCTTTAAATGTACTCATCCACCATAACTTTTATATCAGTGTAGAGTATCCTGAGATTGTGGTCAATGACCATTCCAGCGGTTGACTTGGCTGCTGAGTCTGCTTTACCCTCTTCTTGGATGTTATTTGGAATCCTGCAGAATATGTTGGCTTTAGTTTTGTGCATAGCACGTATCGTGTTCAAGAGATTGATAATCAGTGAGTTTTCCAGTTTTATGCCTCCTTAGTGAAATCAGGACAGATAGGCAGTCTGAAAATATCATGAATTTCTTGTTTGCTCACATTTAATGCCAGTCCTATTACACAAGCTCCTGTACTAAAGATGGACACTTCCTTTAGTAAACATTTTAAAAATTTGCCATCAATGATATGGTTTCAAATAAATATTCCTATTAATAATCATTCATTTGCTTATAGTTATATGATTTCGAGAAATCCTTTCAAATACTAGTAATTTTCAAGCAGATCTATTTGACTCATAGATGGAACTCTAATAGGTATAACCACTTCTTTTCAGAGTAGACCTAGGAGTAATGGCAATGAGGGAGAGACTTAACACTCTCCAGAGCTCCAGAACAAGAGCCTCCCCATCAGATACAATTTAGTATCAGACCCAGGTCAATTACTTAAGGTATCTATGCACAGATTAGCATGTGTAAGATGATAAATTACATTTATACAGATGTTCCACAAATATAGTTACACATTTCTACATAAGTATATCGATAAATCTGTATTCTAATGATAAAAAAGGCCTTTATTTTACACAGCAAATATTCATTTTTCAATATTATCTCTTTTTTTACAAATGGACTTAATTTAATACTTCTTCAAAGACCATATACATCTAGCATTACATAGTGAAAATTTCAAATAAAATTCAGGTAATACCTAAATCAGGATACAGACTTTTTGATCCTTCATCATATGGAGGTGCATCTGTACCTGGGAAATAAAATTCAGATTAATGATGATGATATAAAATAAGATTTAACTTTTTTTTTTTTAAATTCCTGTTAGTTACCCCATATATTGCTGTCCCAGTTCTATTAGGCAAAATATATTTTTCCCTTGAAATATGATCAGTTTCGTTTTGTCTATGAGATAACTGCACAGAGAATGAAGGTCAGTATCATTTGATACAGGAAACTAACAGTTAATCTAATCCTGAGGCATGCTCTTAACTTTAATTCTCTATGTCTTTAAATTGTTTTGTTTATGCACTACACACACACACCACATGTGTGCATAAACAGAAATTGTAACCAGTTGAATTTGGCAAGCCATATAACTGAACCTTTCAACTAACAAAATCTGCTGGTATCCTGGAATACCCTGTATTGGTAGTAATAAAGTTTCAACTGAAGAGTATACCTAATCACAAGAATCATCTGATAAAGGCTTTGAGACCACTACTACAGTCAGCAATTTTTCATTTAAGCAGGTTTTATTGAAACCAACAAACAAGCCCACATTTGTTTTAGCAATATATTTTTTAAAACTAAAAATGGCATATGATGAAACAACAAATACCTCAAAGCTTCTTAGAATTCAAAACAATTACATCTTAATTTGTTTCTATGAAAATGATTAATGATGGTTGAAAGGGAAGATACATTTGTACAATTTTGAGAAACTGAAACCAAACATGCATAGAGGAAGTTATTTTAAAATGCCTGTTCTTCAATAAAACTCAGCCTGGTCAGTTGGGACTGTAGAATACACTAATTAAATCTCTACAGAGGGGTAAGACCCCTCCCCCCCAACAAGTGTCCTGGATATGACACCAAAAAATTTGATGGTGAGGCTCCTGCCTTGGAACTTTGGGGAATGAAACCATTCGATTGTGTGCAAAAAAGAGCTTGGTCATTTAAGAATGTTATCTACAAAATGTGTGTTTATATATATATAAAGAGGATTTGGCATTAAATAACCTACAATATTTGATATGCCATAAAACTTAAAAAACTTCAATAAAACTTTTATATATAAGATGAACAAAAATTATAAAACAAATGAGAATATCTATTTTGTTATTTATGTTTTACTTGTCCTCAATTTTGACCTTAGGTCATCATCAAGACAAAAGTCTTAGCGAAGAAAAAAAATTTTTAGAATGTTTTTAAGAATTTTTTTTTTTAAAGATGATATGCTATAAAAGGGACAAAAAATGAACTGGTGATGTAGTATATCCTTTTGTTGAATGATTATCATTATATATATAGGTGTGTGTGTGTGTGTGTGTGTGTGTACGTATGCACACCCAGAAAGTACACTGGCCTACTTGTGTGGATTGGTTGGGTTTCATGGTATATCAACCATTGTAGGTTATTTAATGCCAAATCCTATTTATATATATATATATATATATATCAAATATATATGATTTGTAAACATATTTTGTTGATAATGGTTTTAAACGAACCTAAATTCATTCTTTTGCATACAGTTAAATGGTTCCAAGTATTGCTATGAATCACTAACACTTCAATCAAACATCAGTCATTTGTTTACGTGCAGTTAAATGACCAAACAATAATTTTTCTAACAATTAATTTTAGCTTAAGTCATTTGTTTGCACTCAATTTAAATGCCAAACAGTTCTATTTAACCCATAGATAGGACCTTAATCAGGTGCTACCACTCCTGACCAGAGTGAACTTGGGAGCAATGGCAATGAAGGGGTACTCTGCATTATCCAAATCTCCAGCATTAATGGAACCTCAACATCAGATTGTTTAATGTCATATCCAGGACATTGAGGGGAGGTCTTACTCCTCAGCAGAGATGCAGTCAGTGTATTCTATAGCCCCAGCCAACTGGGATGTATTAACTGGGTATTTGTCATCAGCACCTAAAAGTAGTGTTCATGTCTAGGTAAAAATCAGGATCTTGGAAGCTGATTTTCAAGGCAAGTAGACTTTCTACTTTGAAATTTGTTATAACAGCTTTCTTATTTTGCTTTCTGTTATACTAAACTAAGCATAGTGAATATTATGTACAGAGAGTATATAAACATATACATCAATTTTTTTCTAGTATTTCAGGTTTATCTAAATTATATATAGAAACTCAAATTTAAATGTGAAAATGGTTACAGTTCTTACTTTAAACTTTATAAGTATTAAAAGGTAAAACTAGATTTTGTAAACTTTATCGAAAAATATATGGATGGATGAATAATTAATTGCAAAATATACAAATATATTACTGTAATAAAAGCATTTATTCCATTCATTGAAATTACAAGAATCATTAATATAAACTATGTTTTTATGGACTTTTTCAGACAAAAGTTTTTAAATTATTTACTAAATTATCAATAGACTGATTGGTTTGGTATATTTATCTAATAGCATATCAACTTCTAATTGGTTATTTAAAATGATTATGACCATAACTATTTATGCTTTTAACATTCCATTGAAATCATCTTTTTTTAAAAATTTGTCTATAATAATAATCATTTGTTTTCACACAGTTATATGGTATCATGTATTCTTATCAAATACAAATAATTTGCAGTTATTTGATTTCAAGTTTCTCAATCAAATACTCAGTTTTCAAACAGATTTATTTGACTCATAGATGGGCCCAAACAGTGACTACTACTTAGAGTCCAGTGGACCTGGAAGTAATGATAATGAAAGGGTATGCCATACTCCCCATAATTCCAAAATTGGAGCATAACCGCCAACTGCAAGCCAGTGCAGGTGCAGATACCCCCCTCCTTTTTTTCCTTTTGACTTACTCAAGATTGTCATATGAAATGTTCAAGCAAAGTACACACAATAATAAAACAAAGTTCAAGCCCAACAGAATATAAGTAATAAAAAGAGGGAAAAAAGTACAGATTTTTTTATTTTATTCATATTGTTGCACAGTATGTTGCGTTCTCATAAATTAATTGCATTTTTTTGTGTGTGATTTTTCAAAGCAATGTAAAATATTGTTCCTATGTAAAAATCTACTTATTCTTCTTTGAAGTATCAAGATGTATGTTAGATAATATATTTTAGACAGAACCAGTGACCCCTTTTTGCACTTTTGCATTCACTGTATTTATGTATGTATGGTATAAAAATTCAACACCAACACTCATCAGATGCCCAAAAATACAGCTTTTTATAACCATTATATATATATATATATATATATATATATATATATACACACACACACACACATTTACCCACACCTCTGCACAAGCAGGATGTGATACAAGGTCAATTTTTAAGTGGAGTTTAACAGGTTTGAATTGAGTTTTCCTTCTCCTAGACTGGTAGCCACACCAAGGTTGAAGAGCCCAGTATGCCCTACCATTTACCCATAGGTGGAGGATGAATAGTTGGATTCATACCTTTCTCAAGAATATTAATACTATGTGAAAAATGCAAATAGTCTTGTCCAGGATTTGAACTTGTGTCACCGTGTCCATTTCCTATGACAGTAACCACTACACCACGAATGCCTCCATCACAATCATCATTCATTTATATATTTATATATATATATATATATATATATATATATATATATATATATATAAAGTTTTGGTCCTGAAACTATACCTAACTCCAGAGTCATCATCAGATGAAAGCATTGATCCCACAGTAGTGTTTAAGTGTTAATTCAATGATATAAGATTTGAATTAGCTGACTAGATGACCTGTCAATACACAGAAAAAGAATAGAATTTCTGTGAAATTCGTGGTGCAAAGTTCACATATAAGATTTCCATAGTGAATCATTATTATATGATGAGGTAACAATAGCAAATTAAATTAGAAAGATGAGAATGTTCTACTTAGTAATTTAAATAACACATACTGATAAACAAAGGAATCCTGTGTACTGGGGAGAACTCCTGACTGGATCAATTTACAGTCTCTGTATGAGATTTACACTGTTATCTAATATGCAACCAATTTTATTGAAAAAGCTCTTGAATTGTATTCCAGCATGATGTTATTCTACCATTCACATTGTGAGGGTAGGATAATATCATTTTAATTTTGCTTTACTACTATGTGCATATCACTTGAACATTCCATTTCTCTGTGATGTGTTAGTGACTATATAGTTTTTACCAACAGTCATTAGTCTTACCAAGTGTCATTTGAACTTTTCCAGATGAGTAAATATTATAAACACACTAAAAAACAAAAATAAAACACTAAAAGAATTTTAACTAAGCTTTTAACAAAAAAAAAAAAAAAAATTAAAGCAAGATCATATATGTCTTGCTTTTAAAAATTCTTAGCAGTTTTTTGAATCAATAGAAATGTAGTTTGACCCAACACTCCTTTAGTCAGAAATGACCTGATGATCTGTTTAAGTGAAACCTCGATAGATTTTTTCTGACTGCAGGAATTCATATATGACAAGGAGAGAGGAGTGTGCAAAGTTTTTCAGCATTTTTCTAAGTGAGGAGGATCTTTAAGGTCCTGGAAATTTTTGCACATACATTATATATATACCCTCTCCCCTGGGGGTTGAGCACTCTAGCAAAGGATGTAACGGCTGCCACTCACATAATGCAAAGCTCTTCAAATGAATTGAGCAATCTGGTATCTGTTAAGACAAAATGTAAACCAGCAAAAGCTACTACATAATGCCTTATAATTCCCGAGCTGACATATGTCACCTACTGGCTGAGCAGTAAGATACTAAGTCTAACATAAAGTTGGGCGGGTTTTGATCCCAGCTTCAAGTGTTCTACATGTATAGCCACACAGAAGAGTTGTGATACAACAAAACAGTCTGTCTATGGATGACAATATATAGATTAAAACAAA
The DNA here is from genome assembly GCA_963585895.1 of Sepioteuthis lessoniana. Classification (NCBI taxonomy): domain Eukaryota; kingdom Metazoa; phylum Mollusca; class Cephalopoda; order Myopsida; family Loliginidae; genus Sepioteuthis; species Sepioteuthis lessoniana. The sequence continues at coordinate 170,012 of CAUZXS010003497.1, forward strand.
AGTCTAAATCTTCTCTATTCTACCATTATACATTTTTCCTTCAAGTTTGAATTATAATCTTTGTTGGGTATCACCTACCTTTTCAGCATAATGAGCTGTTCCATCTGCCATATATGGCAGTAACGAAGATCAGTCTGGGAATAAGCCTACAAGTCAGACCAGAAGAGCCGTTCCTATTGTTGAAGTATATCATTACTCTATCACTAATCCTATGTTCTTATTACTAACAGTCTCTCTCTTGTAAATACTCTTTCCTGTAAATATAACTATTTTCCTCACATATCATGGTTTGTCTTATTATTACTACTACTAATTGTGTTCACTAACCAGAACACAACAATCTTTTAAAGTATTAAAGGAAAATAGATATTACACTCTACCATAAAGATATTCCCCGAGATATTTTTCATGTCCAGTTGTCCTTTTTTTTTTTTGATCACTTTTTACAAACTTATAGACTACAAAGAAACATATTCTAACTTCACAACTCAAGTGTTCAAAACTAATAATTTAAAAAGAAAAAGGAGAAAGATTAACAAAAACTATAATCAGTAGTCTGAAAACTCAGAGGTAAGCAAAGACAGCAAGAAGATTTTTCAAGACAGTACCATTTTATCTGCAATATTGAAATAATAGAAAGTCTCATTAAAGGAATTAATAAAGAATAGGTAAGTGCTATTAATAGAAAGTGAACACCCAACTATATCCTACTGAATCATAAAGCTTAGCTATTTACAATGACAAACTGTATCAAATGGTTAGGCCTCAATAGGGAAGTTCTGGAGAGAGTAGAGTCACTTTTTTGCCACCATTACTCCCCGGTTCACTCTGAGTGATAGTACCTGTCAGGGTCTCATCTATGGTTCAAATAGATCTGCTTCAGAATGTTCAACATCATTTTGAACAATATTAATAAATTGGCAAAAACATTGATATTGCAACTAAGTAAAATGTGTTTACTTGTTGAAAATGATTTAAGATATATTTTTGTACTGTATATAATTAGAGACCATAATTGTTAAACTGACTTCTACATAGTTAAATTTGATTGGTTGGTTGGTCGGTCTTATGGTATGTCAATCAAACAACCAATCAGACTTAACTATTTATTTCTTCATTCAGTGATTTCATATCTTATTTCACTAAATAAAAAAATTGAATACATAAAAAACATTTAGAAGGGGGAAAAAAAGACAAAAAAAAGAAAGAAGCAACAGTCAGGTGGAAATTCAAATCTACAATTAGGCTTGCCAATCTTTTATGCAGGTAATGATATTTATTGCTTCAGACATGCTATCTGAAAATCAACTCTGAATTTTCTATAACATAATATACTGATACCAGACTTGTTTAATGCATACAAACGTGTGCTTTTATTGCCTGATCCAAGCCTATAGAAGACAGAGAGAAAGAGAGGGATAAAAGACAGGCATACAAATGCATTCAGAAAAAAATAATACTAAACATGGGCAAGATTGATAGATTTATTGCAAATGCAATGTTACCCATTGATTAAAAAAAAGTGCAATACCAGCAGATTTTTTTTGTATTGTATGTTATATAAAAAAGACACCTGTCAGTCAGATAAAATCAAGTGAACAGCTTTACAAACTAGCAATTACCTCTCAACATTTCATTTCTTATCTGTTATTGCAAAGAGCAGGAAGCACAGCTCATTTTAGTAAAGACTGAGGTTATTTAATCAATTAAGATAGATTTACTCAGAGCTTCGACTGACAGGTGATATTAGTTACTTAACCATACAGGTTCTCACATCTTACAATAAAGTTGCTCATGAAGAAACTTTTACAAAGACATAGATTGTGGCTTATGTGATAGAAGTATTGACTCTTTAGATTTTAACATCTAACTCTAGATTGGTTATTCCAGGTTGTGTAACTTAAGGAAAATTTTATAGTTGCTTCTTTAAACCACACAAATACACTTCAAGATTTAGTTATTGAATTAAAAGGAAGCAATAATATAGTTTCTTATATATGTACATGCAAATCTAATTATAAATAAAGCTTTATGCATATCAACTGCAATAGAATTGGTAAATAGCAGTGATAATTCAGTATATGTGTTTGTGGAGAATCCAAAGACCAGTATCAATTTAGTATAAACACCTGCATGCCTTAAAGATAAAAAAACATGACTATATATAAGCAATCCCAAAGGATATTGGAATGTAACATAAGGTCAGATTGATGTGGGGTGCCCCTCAGGAACTAAGCTTAACAGAGTGTGGGGGACCCTAAATAGTTCCAGTTCCTTTGGCGCCTCAGTTGGTTTAATATCGGATGTTAGGTAAGAAACAAACCTCCCAAGGAGCAAGTAAAAAATTATTTGAGAGGTGCTTCAGAGCTGAATAATCAACTCAGCCCTTTTAAGCATAGAGAAAGGTGTTGCCTGGGGTAAAGGCTCCCTAGAACTGAGCAAACAGATTTTCAGATCACTCAGCACAAATGCCAGTTGGAGGCAATGTTTGTCTCTGCCTTCCACCAGACAAGACTTGACACAAGGTCTTTTTTATAGTGGAAGTTTTAGAGAAGGGTGAGGTCAAGCAGGAACCAAGACTCATGCCCTGCTAGACTATGCTGGTCATCGGCTCAGAAAGTGCAATGTGAGCCAGATGATCCCACTGGACTTGGACTCTCTAGATGTAATGAGAGTCCAGCACATATGCCTATTCGTAGCTTAAACTGGACCAGCTGGTCTAGTTCTATGCTGAGCTATCAGTGCAATTCACTCACCTGAAGGTAGCCCAGCTGTAGCTGGGGACCATCCAGTCTCAAACCTAACATTGATCTTGGTCTTGGGCCCTGTCTGGTACAAATGCCAGACAGGGCCACAGAAAACCATATGTTAGTTGGAAGGATGAAAACCCTGCCAGCTCATATGAAAAAAAAATATCTAGTCTATAAAGCAATAAAGTAAGCTCTGATTGGCCAATCATTATTAACATAACAGCTATTTAGATTAGACAACCATTACCTATGCTAACTGGAATTAGCTTCTAGTGCTACCTTTCATTGTCTAACAAACTGGTTATTAATAAAGCTGAAGTAACTATCAACAAACACTCACTATCAGTATATACAAGGTCTGTCAAAAAAGTACTAAGACCTGTTCATCAAGAATCAATTGAACAGCCTCAATTTCAATTAGCAACCTCTCCAGAAGAGACCTTATTGTGCATGCATGAACAGACACTCTTTTGTAGAGTTGCTCAGTGAGATGCCATTGAGTATACTTGTGTATTGTGTGACTGTTACATTCTCTGGTAAAGTTTTTCTTAAAACTTGTAGAAATTGTTAAAAAGATTTTGGGGAATATTTCAATGAGTAAAACCAGATAAAATTTTTGTATCAACACTTCAAACTTGGTTGGAAATCCATTGAAAGCAATCCATATTTTAGAAACCTCACAACAAGCAATCCATATTCTAGAAACCGCACAAGCAAAATACCTTTAATTTTTCTCGCATTTTGCATAAGTTTCAATATCATTTAATTTTACCGTTTCATCATAGATCGTATTTATTCCTTATGCAAAATATTAAAAAATAATTTGGAACTGTTTTCAAATGAGAACTGAACTGTTTTCAACCTTTGATAAGCCAAAGTAACATTTTCAAATGATATCTATTACTCACATTTGACAAGGAAATATGCAATATTTGATGAAAGGTGATGATGTGGATATTATATATTTGAATTTTAGCAAGGAATTTGATATGGTACCTCATTATCATTTAATAATGAAAATCAAAAACTTAATTATTTCTAAAGATAAATAAATAAATAAAAATAAAATTTTCTAAAATATTTTTTGATAGAACTATGAAAGTAAAAATTGGTAACAATTCTGATTAGTTAGTTGTGTTGGCATATCAACCCTTGAGGGTAATTTAATGTCAGATCCAGTTTATACATATAAATATTAAATACACATGATTTGTAAATGAACACTAATAGTTCTAATTCACACAAAGTTAAATAGTTTCAAGTATTGCTATATAACACCAACAATCCTATTCAACATTATTCATTCATTTGCACACAGTTAAATGGTTTCAAATATTGCAATGTAATACTAATTATTCAATTTAGGATCAGATATTTGTTTGCACTAACACTTAATTCTTTCAACATTATCTATTCGTTTGCACACAGTTAAATGGTTTTAAGCATTGTAAATGATGAAATAGTTCTATTTGACCCATAGATGGGACTCTTAACAGGTACTACCACTCCATTTCAGAGTAAACCAGGAAATTAAGGGGTATTCCACATTCCCCAAATCTCCAGGACTGAAACCTCACCATCAGTTTAACATCGTATTTAAACAAGGGGGAGTTTACTTCTCATCAGAAATGCAATTGGCATATACAACAGCCAACAGAGCTGCAATTATTCTGAAACAGAATATATCCTCTAATGTTACTTAAGAGTCAGCACTGAGAACTTTGTTGTTTTGTTTTTTTATTCATAAATTATTGTTGTTTTTAATATTCAGAAATTATTTGCAAAATGATATATCAGCAAATCTATTTGTTAGACCATTATCAAAAGAAATAACACAGATTGATCAAAATAATTGTCATATTGGGAAGGTATTTAGAAATTAAAATTTAATGTAAAGTACTACATACTGAATCCAAAAATATTAAAGTTGAATATGAATTAAGCAAAAAGGAAATCAAAATAGTAAATGAGGAATGTGATTTAGGGATTGGCTTTAATGATACATTTAAAACTGACAACCATATTTTATCCACTATACCAAGGGAAAGAAACCTGCTCATTGGCTAGTGAGTAGAGTGTTCGCCAATGGTCCGGGAGACCAAGGTTCAATCCCAGGTCAGGTGATACCAAAGACTTTAAAACACTCAGCATTATAAGGCACATATCAAGGGTAAAGTGGAGCAATCCAGGGAAAGGTTTGGTTTCTTTGTTTTTAATGGCATATCAACTCTTTTTAGGTTATTTAATGCCAAAGCCATTCTCCTAGAAGAACAGTAGTGGTACTATTTAATCCATAGCTGGGAGGATAAGGGGGTTCATACCTTTCCCAAGGGTATTTGCCCGAAAGTGAACATAATAGTGTGACTGGAGTACAAACTCACGTACTACGATTCCACAGTCCATCACTTTAACCATTACACCATGAGGACACCAATCCAGGGAAAGGAGTAGTAGGTGTTGAAAAGGGAGCCTTCAGATCACCCTTGACTACGGTCACTATCTTTACTTACTTTACCAAGGGAAAAATGGAATAATTGGCTGGATGGTTAGAATTTTATTTCAAGGGAGGCAAATGTTGTTTTAAAAATATATAAAACCCGAATAAAAGATCACATATAATGCTATACTCATACCTGACCTCCAATGTCAAGATATAAAAACTGGAGCGTAATACTGAGATTGAAGGACATATAAAGAAGAGTGACAAATTTTTTTAAAAATTAATACATGACAGTTGCAGATAGAAATTGGAGAAATTAGCATTAACTACTTTACTAGCAAGAAGAATGAGTGGTGATCTAAAGGAAACTTTCAAAATAACGGAATTTCTAATTATGGTAGATATTTTTTCAGTTTTTTCCGTCAAATTGGAAATTTACTGTCAAAACAAATCTCAAAAATTAAGTCTACTAACTAATTAGAGTAATATATGTTTTAGAACAAATTGCCTAATCAGATCAAAATAGCAATACTGTATTTTTAAAAAAAAAAAAAAGATTAAATTAGATGATTTCAGAAAAAATGGTTTTAAAAAAAAAAAAAAAAAAAAAAAAAAAAAAAAAAAATTCAAGAGGGCATTTTTGGGAACTATAATACTGGACATTGGCCAAGCAGTTAGAGTGTTCGCCAATGGCCCAGGAGACCTAGGTTCAATCCCAGGTCGTGTCATACCAAAGACTCAAAAAATGGTACTTGATGCCTCCTTACTTAACACTCAGCATTATAAGGTACAGATCAAGGGTAAAGTGGAGCAATCCAGGGAAAAGAGTAGCGCCCTTCCCTACACCTTGGTGTAGTAGCTATCGAAAAGGGAACCTTCGGGTCACCCTCAACTATGGTCGCCAACAACATCTAGATACAGAATTTAATCTGTATGTAGATATTTTATTTATAGTGTATATTTTCTTTGCAAAAAAATTTTTTAAGGTTGTAGGTGAGAAAATAGTAAAAAGGAGAGATGTCCAAGGAGGCATAACAAACAATAATAATATTCAGGTCCTAGATATATCTTATATATCAGATATTACCTCAGTCATACATTGACACACAAATATATACAAAATTGTAACTCTACTGTCTATAAGTTTCAAGTGAGTTGACTATAATATATACATATTATAGACAAGTACACAGAAATGATGGAAAATTGAAATCAAGAATCATTTTAGTCATTTACTTGTCCATAAAATGTAGATTTTATAATCTCAAATAAATTTCTAAAAATTAGTTTAAAATCTTTATAATGAACTTCATACTGTAGAGTGTATATATTCTTTTTTTTCTCCAAGATATTCACTTATAAGAACATAAATAGACATATATAAAATGCAAAATATATATGTATATATATATACACACACTACACCAATTCAGAGAAATGGAATATCTTGTCTTTTTACAAATGACTTTCATATTTCTGCCTAAAATAAGTTTGAAATCGGACAGTTTACTCTTAACAGTATATCAATTCAATATATGTAGATAATCTGGCATTTCCTCTCAGATGATTTCAATTTATTTAATACTTTACATGTGAGGTAATTTCCTGAATATTTTCAGTGTCAAAATATTGAAATAAAAAGAGTGAAATTTTTGGCATATTGACACTCAGTATCATAAATCGCAAGAGTTAAGGACGTGTTAGGGGGCACAAAAAAACATTATTCACGTGTTATGCGACGCTGGCAAGACTCAAAACAAGATAGCTGTCCAGGTAGAATGCTCTCATTCAGCCATCTCAAAGATAAGACGAACATAGACCATTTTGACGAAGATAACAAGACGACCTTGGTCAAAATGGTCCAACTATGGTTCCAAACCCAGGACAACAGCTAGAGATGAATACCAGCAGAATTGGAACCATATTTCCAATCAATTTAGCAATTGCAGTGAAATTTCCAAAGCCTGAAATGATGCTGGTGTAGCTGCTTCTCCATTCACAATACTCCCGGGACTCCATCAGCTTGGATGTGACAGTAGGATACCAATTTCAAAGTCACAACTAACATTTAAACAGAAACAAAAGCATTCAATATAGGCTAGAGATCAGCAAAATTAGTCTGTTGAACAAAGAAAACAGGTAATCTTCAATGATGAACGAAGATTTTGTATTTCCTTCAGTGATCGTGGCTTCTACATCAGGAGAAAGCCATGTGAGAGATATGATGCTAAATGTTTGAAAAAAGTATAAAATTCCCTCAATATGTAACGGTTTAGGGTTGCATGTCTGCCACTAGTATTAAAAAGATCAATTAATGCTGCTGTCTATCAGGATGTCAGAGATCATTTCCTTATTACACACATTGACAATTTTGAGGAGAATGAACTCATCTTCCAACATGACTATGCTTCACTCCTAACAGCAAAATCTACAAAAGAATGGTTCTAGAGGAAGCAGATACCTGTTCTTGATTAGCCTGAAAATAGCCCAAATGCAAATCAAATAGAAAATTTATGGGGAATCCTCAAGAGGAGATTAAGAAAATACTATCCATCAAATCTTGAAGAATTGAAGCAAGTCATTACTGAAGTGTGAGCATTAGGGTCACTTGAGACTTGTCAGGATTTAATTAGTTTGCTACCAGAAAGAATGAAAGAAATAGTAAATGCAAAAAGTGCTACAGCAAAGTATCAAGTGTACTAATACAGTTCTTCAAAAATGTGTTCATTAATAAATACTTTTTACTTGATTTTAGATTTTAAGATTATTTTTTTTTAATTTGAAGATTGCTATATCTAGTAACAAGAAAAAGTTTCCCCAACTTTTTTGTTTTCTTTTTACTAGATATAACAATCTTCAAATTTTAAAAAATTTCTCATAAAAAAAAATGCTTTGTCAGTGATTATTTTCATGTATTGAATTGACATACAGTAAAAATTTAAACAAATTCAAACAAGAAATATCAAAGTTATTCACAAAAAAACCTGAATATTCTATTTCACTGTAGTATATAAGTTAGGATAGTGTAGGCACAGAATCAATGACGCTTGGTGACTGTCAGTTTCTTACCTATGCAGTCAACAGACAAAGAGGTCTCACACTCTGATGACCACATAGATGAGAAACTAACAGTCACCAAGCACTATTGATTATGTCTACACTATCCTAATATATATATATATGCTTTATAACCAATATTGAACACTCATTTATAAATATCGCAAGCTGTTTTATATATAAATAAATCAGTAATTGTTTTTGATTTTGAAAAATACAGTTTTTACTAAGATACATGCTAATAATTGCAATCTCCAGATGATTTCTTTAACTATTGTCTGAAACTTATCAGAAAACATTTTTAATGCCACTATTATTTTTTTAAATTACCATTTTTACTTATAGAGAAGTTCCATCTCTTGATATTAAGCCCTTTTTGCTTTATCATTCAAGTTGACACCTTTGTCCAGATGACAATACATGCAATATATATATATATATATATATATATATATCCTCACACACTAACAAAAGTTAGCTGAACACATCTATATGATTTCTCTTCTCAATTTATAGATTAAGATCACCATTTTGGGTTTATGGAGTCACTGAACAAAAGGTGTCTATTTATTCAGATAAGTTATGTCAGAGAGAGAGAGAGGGGGGGAGGAATGTGGATTGATCCAGTTGCAGAGAGAGAGAAAGAGAGAGAACTCAAAAAGAAACAACCTATTTTTGCATCATCCTTACATGCATATCAGATCTGCACATTTTTTTTAGGGTAACTCAATATGTCTATCTCAGAAATGTCCCCTTTTTCTTCATTCTTTCTTTTAAATTTATTTAACTTCATTTTCACTCTTATTTAATCCTATAAAAAAGACATTAAATGAAACCTAACTTGATAAACAATGTTTGTGAGTATGTAAAATTAGATTAACAAGCCATACTAGAGAAGATGTAGATAACACAACAAGTATTAATTAGTTTATTTGATTATCTACCAGCATTTCTTTCCGATTAAATTTTATTTTATTCCTTAATGCTGCTCTTCTGTTGGCAGGTGCAGGTGACACACAAAATCCTATTTCAGGAAGTAACATCATTCAAGTAATTTTGAGTATTAAATCTTTCAAGCTTTTAGGATAAAAATGCTTATATATATATATATATATATATATACACACACACAAGGTTTATTTTACTGAATTATCACAAAGTTAACTTCAGTAGGCACCAAATCTAGTGTAATGGCTAGCAAGCTAATGTTAAGGAGTTCAATTCTTATTGGGTGCCCAATATTTTTGGCCTCATGCCAAACTAAGCTAAATTGAGCAAATGACTACAAGGGTTCAGTTTCTGCCAATAAAGAATTTATCTTCAATTGCTATTAAATTCCAAAGTTAAAGTGCTAAAATAGATCAACAAAGCAAATCTTTTATTTTGGCAATGAAAAATAAAATATTCAGAGGATGTATTTATTTATTTATATATGATAATATATGTCAGTTTTTTTGTTAAACCATCTTCAGGTTGATGTTAGAATTCAATATTATGATGCATCATCCAAAAATCATTTTGAAATAGAAAAAAAAATGTAAAAATTTTCAATGTTTTATTATTGTTAATAGTGTTCTGGTTTTAAAATGAAGAGACATAATTAGCGTTCAAAATGTTTGTTTTTTAAATAAAGGATAACGTATTTGCTATAAATTTAAAAATCTTTAAAAACTTTTGGAAGAATTTTTTTTTAATTTTCAAAAATAACATCTATATATTTAGTTTTAGATATTTTTTTTTATTGTAAATAAAATAATGAATTTGTTGTGATTTGCAATAAAAATTCTGATGAGAAAACTTATCAAAACCATTAAAAGAATAATTTATCAATAATTAATTAAAAAAACAACACTAATTTAAATAAGGATTAACTATTTTGAAGTAATTTAACTGAATGAGGAGATAAGTAGAAGATATTGAGCCTTTGTTTGATAGTATTATAATTTGAAATAATACTAAATTCAACAATTTTTTCATGTTTTCAAGTATATTAACAGTTTTAGAATTTTTAGAACTAAAATTATGTTTGGTTTGTAAATTATCTTACAAATGAGTTTCTATCTTCACTGATTTTGAAATCTCAGGTGTATGAATACAATTTTTGATTGATATAAAAGTCTCATCTATATAATTTTTTTTATCACAACCTGTACACATGATGAAATATATACCAGATTTAGATTTGATATGATTCTTGCTTGGTTACTTAATGTTAAAAAGTGTTCAACTCTTACTGGGTGCCCAATATTTCTGGTCTTGTGCCAAACTAAACAAATGACTACAAGAGTTCAGTTTCTGGCAATAAAAATATTCTATTGCTATTAATTTTAGAACCATTTCTTCAGTTCACTGGAACTTAAGCCTTTCCATAAAGTTTGTAAGATATGAAGAGTAACAGGCCTTACCTTGCCACACTGATAAGTTGTGAGGGGGATTTGAATTTAATCTGTGCTTTGAATTTAAAGCACAGGGGGAAGAGGTAATGCCTTTCCCTAGGGTAATTAGTATAAAGTGAACACTAATAGGCACAGACGAAATTTGAATACAGCTTCCATTTTTCTTGCCAATAGCCATTACCCAACATACACCTCCTCCGTGCATGCATCTGTGTGTGTGAGTGTGTGTGTGTGTGTGTGTATGTATATAAATTAGGATTGTGTAGACAATCATCGATGCTTGGTGACACCCATGTGATCATTGGATAAAGTCTTAGTCTGATAACTGCATAGGCAAGAAACTGACAGTCACCAAGTGGCATTCACTGTATCTATGCTACTTCTATATATGTGTGTGTGTGTGTTTTTCACTGATATTGAGCAATATTTACTTATAAATATAGCTTCATTATATATATATATATATATATATATATATATATATATATATATATATATATATATATTACTTATTACCAACTTGGAAAATCTATTACAATATTCAGCCTATATGATTTAAAGACATTATTTCAATGTTTGAGAAGTTACTGCAAAATAACTAGATAGTTAATTGTATACTTAACTCTTAAATCAGTTTAATAGCTTATATGTATATACAAAAAGTTATATATATATATATATATATATATATAGTAGGACAATTAAATAAGTTTAATAGCTTATAATATTATATGTATATATAGAAAAAAAACAACTCAAACATGATTTTAAAGTTTAAAATTCATTACAAGATATCGAGGAAGCCTTATATATATATATTAGTAAGAGAATACCTGTAATAAATACTTACCGATCTCCTCCTCTTGATCCTTACTATATGCATTCTTGCTTAACCTCTCGAGGTTCTCAGCCAAATAAGCCTCATTTGATATATGCACTGAAAAAAAAAAAAAAAAAAAAAAAAATCATTTCCATTATCATAATTAATCAAACTGCATTTTTTTTAGAAAATATTTGCTGATAATATCACATAAGAATACAGACTGATAGAAGCTGTGAGAAAACTGAACAAGGTAGTTTCCATCACTATTCTCAATTACCTATTGTCCTGAAACAGTATACCAAATATACCACGTTAATTAATAATATAATAAAAATAGCTATATAGTTACTAGTGTAATTCCCGGAATCTATGAAGCAAGAACGTTAACAGCAAAATGAGTAGGTTGGTCAATCATTCATGTAATCATACAAATACTTTATTCATATTGTATGATGAGGTGCTAAAAGGTTCTGGCTCTGACCCACTTCCCAAGATCAGAGTGTTATTTTGTCACTATAGCTGGAAAAACGACTTTTTTTTTTTGTATTGTAAAGTGCCAATTTGCAGAATCCTTGCAGTCATTTTCAAATCTGTTTCAGACACTGAAAAATGTGGATGAAAAGAATGTTTGGGAGTCAATAACTTTTCAGCACTCCCTCACAAAAGGATTTTCTTTAAATATTACAATTTGATATTGTGATAATTGCTCTGGAAGGTAACTGTAATAAATTCAACACAAGACTCCAAATAGATACTAGCTCACACCACCTTTTTATTGACAAAATAACAATAGTGGAACTGGTACTTCCAGTTTCTTAAAATTCAAGAACCAAAGGACAACAGATAAATAAACAAAAAATTGAATTAGATATATGCTATATATATATATATATATATATATATATATATATATATATATATATATAGAGAGAGAGAGAGAGAGAGAGAGTGAACAGATGAGAATAAACAATCATTTGAAAATGCTTGAGAAATCAAAAAGTGTTCAAATGCTGGCTAGCAAAGAAGTATAAAAACTAAAAATAATTAAAATCTTACCTTTTTATTCCAGTTTTATGACGAGAAGTTTCATGTATTAGGTATGGAACACAATCATCATATGAAATTTCAGTTTCATCTGATGAGTGCATCCTCTATTACATAGATGAAAGGTCTAGTCATGAGATTAGTAAAAGTAAGATTATATATATATATATATATATATATATATATATATATATATATATATATATATATATATATAGAGAGAGAGAGAGAGAGAGAGGTGGGGTAGGCTGAAAGTTACCTGCCCAACTCCTTATTATCAGTGTTATTTTGCATTTGTTTTAAATCACTGACTGGACTATGTTAACAGAAAGTGTGGTTGAGCCAAGAAGTTTTGAGCCCCTTCTTGAATCAAAGTTAAGTTCAGACTAATTTCCTCCTCTGAATTAAGATATATTCAATGATCCAAGCAATCTCTATCTCTAAAAAAAAAAAAAAAAAAAAAAAAAATCTGGCATGACTATTAAGGATTAATAGCAGTTAAAATCAGAATCAAACAATATACGTATACATGTGCGCGTGTGAACACAGAATTTTATTTTGTACCCCATGTTTCTATTAAGTAGGAAAGCAAGAGTTAAATTCTTAACTGGTTTGGCTCATACAGGGTGTCTCAATATACATTGGACTCATGGGACTGCTTATAACTCTACTACTAATAATGTGTTCTTTTTTGTTTCAGATTTGAAAATAGTATATTATAACAACTATTAATTCTTGATTACAATGCCTTGAAAAAAGAGAGGATAAGATATTTTATATCACTACTTATTTGGAGACAAAATATTTAAAACTGTTTAAGCAAAATTTTGCTGGAACTTTAACAATTATCCCCCCTAAAAAAGCCAAATTTATCATTAGGTACACAAATTTCAAGCCACAGTAAAAAACCTCAACAAGAATGCATAAAATCCCAGATCTGGCAGGAAGTTGACTGCAAGATGTCCTGACAATGTGGATGCAGTGAGAGATTCTGTCAGAAAAAGTCCTTCCAAAGATGTTCCCAAGAACTTGGTCTTTCACGTGCATCGTTGCAAAGAATCTTAAAGAAGGATCTTCAGCTGTACCGATACAGAATCCAGATCAAGCATGAACTCACACCAGCTGACATGGAAAAATGTTTAGTGATTTGCTGGTGGTTCAAGAACAAGACTGAAGATCTTATCTTTTTTGATGATTGGATCAGCAATGAAGCACACTCCTAGAAGCCCCAGACAAGGTGCTTCAGAGGCCCTTGTACTCTGAAATGCATGGCCTGAATAGCCATCTTAAAACATAGAATAATCAGACCATTTTAGTTTGAAAAGACAGACAAGGAGGCAGTCATTGTCACAAAGGAGCATTATGGTGATGTACAGAACAAGTTTTGGAGGCACTTGGAGCACATTGAGGTGTGAATCGAGATGTGCAATGGTTCCAACAAGATGGGACAATTCTACATACAGCCAACATCATGAGTGAGTGGCTCAACCATCAATTCCCTAATTGACTGATCAGCAGGTGTCGCAAATCTGTGTGGTCTCTGCATTTACTCAATCTGAACCCCCCCAGATTTTTATCTCTGGGGGTTCTTGAAGGACAACACGTATGAGAACAATCCACAATCGATTGAACAACTCAGAGAGGCCATCAATCAGAAGATTTGTACCATACTGAAAAAAGAGTGTATCAGGGTTATAGACAACTTCACATGATGAATACAAGTGTGTCATCAATGCAATGGCAGTCATTTGGAACACATCCTGTAAAAAAATGCATCTTTGAGCTAGAGACATCAAATCAATGGGTTTTTTTTTTTGGTTTTTTTTATTGTTATTATATCAGTTTCTAGGATATGCAATCTTTTTTGAGTTTCTTATCTCAGTAATAAATCATTATCATATTAATGGGTTGCATCTATTTTAAGACACCCAACATCTCAGACATGATAGCACTTGAGTATTTTGAAAGAAATAAAATAAATAAAATTTTCCTTCTTTACAGTGATGCTTATTACACCAGAAGAAAGCTGGAGAAGGTAACGGTCAAAACATCATGTGAACAACAAAAACAAGGAATTTAATCGTCCAAATGAATATTTGAAAATCTGACCAACTCTTAGAAAGAAAGAAAAATAACCAATGAAGAAGTTAATATCCTATGTTAATAGCAATTCAAAAGAAAGGAATTAAATAGTTTTTATAGTTGAACTACAAAGTGTATCACAATTGGATTTTGTTATTTGAAAATAAAGATAATTTAATGCTTACATACTGAAAACAAAGATAAGCAAAAAACTTTTTGACAAAATAAGTCATGCATAAAAAGAAAATTAAGAAGGTTCAGGTTATTATTTAACCTGAATATTTAACTTTAAAATTTAATATTACAGAGGTATTGAAGTTATCCCAATGTCTAATATCTTTTATCCATAGATGAATAGATAGACATGCAAATAAATAAATATATGTATGTATTTCTG